>JANAVB010038979.1:0-111177 GCA_029216955.1 Iris pallida
AATTTACCTCAATCAATCGGTGATCTCCAAATTCCTAAAAGTAAGAATGGCTTACAATCTATTTACTTAGAGACTAGGATATGGTTTTAGGAATAATGAGGTTAGGAATATTTGAGTCGCAATATCGTACCATGACATTTGGTAATAATAAGTCACGATGTGATCGATAACATGATAGGGTAGTTGTGAATCAGTTTCGAAAATTGTACCCCGAGTCCTAATAAATGAAAATGATCACGTACAGTGGTACCTGAGTCGATAAGTGGAATGACCCGCTTGTCCATGGTATATGAGAGTCTATCGGTGGAATAACGAACTCTAAAGCACGTCGTGGGAATGATCCCTAACTACTAAGTCGTAAATTTCTATTTGTGTCAAACCTGCCAGACTATAGTCACAAGCGTTCTAGAGGTATTAAATGTAGTGCTCATGTATCACTTGTTGATTACTAATACAACATAATGACGGGGCATCATGCTACAGAGTTTGGCTAAGCTGGTGAATGTGTTCTTATAATATTATGTCACTTCTTTGATAATAGAATTTTGTACCTAGAGTAATATCTGCTGAATCTCTAATCTTGGAATGGGTGTCTACCATGGTCCTTGCAATGCTTGTCCTTATTTTGGTCTATTCTTCTCTGTCTAAACTGTGGGGGCCTAGTCAAGTAAGGTTTGAGTTAAAGCATACGGGTTGCTAGTTAAGCCAAGAATCAAGATAAATATTTGGAGACTCACAATAAATGATTTCTAGAGATTAGATAGTCTCATAGGTTTGTGGTTTACCCAAGGGTAAGGTCTTAGTCATCTTTCAAGCTCAAATGACTAGAAGGTCAAGATATTACTATTAGGGTCGAGGGAAGGACGAGCAACTTTAGGCAAGGTTGTAGTTATATGGCTTGGCCGATGGTTGCTATACTTATGCATATAACTACCATGGCCATGGGGATACTCTGTATTTATCTATCAAATACGAGCGTTCGTCCTTCCAATCAATGAAAGATAAAAGCAATAAAGAGTTCAAGAAAGATGTCATTGAATACAGTTACGTAATTCAAAGGCGATTGTGTAATTCAAGAGGAATTGTCAATGCAGTCGCGGATAAGATCCTAGATATATCTATATCGCAATCCACGTAGGATAATCATATGAAGAGCGAACCAAGTGCACTATGGTTGATCAGACCATAATACATTGATTCTAATTAGACGATAGCTTGTGGGCGTCCCCAGTATACATATGTCCTGAACAAGCTCGACAAAGAGTAAGCTTGCAAAACTAGGCTATAAATAGCGTCGTTATTCATGGTAGTTTAAAGTATAAGTATGGGAGAATACGTTGAAAGCAGTAGTAATAAATAGTTCGAGTTTCACAAGGATCTAAGTCTTATCCGATGTGCTTGCGTATACAGTCATCCTACTTGTTCTTGTATCAGGCCTTAGTTGACCAATGGGTATGGGCTACAAAATCTTTATATTCTAGGTAAACATCTCTCCTACACTAGCATTATTCATTATCACTCTGTTACATTTTAATACTAGGTTAAAAGGATATGGGTGGTAGGTTGTAGTCATACTACTCAACTTATGAAGTCAACTAATGGAGTAATTGAGGAATATAACACGTATACTCGTATGAGTTATCTCCTAACCTCCCTATTCAGTACGAAAGAAGATAAGATTTGTAGTGAAAGGAATCAAGCAGAAGGAAGTTAAGATAATCGGACGAGAGTTCGAGATTTGGAATTGAGGGAGGAAATCAAGCTTGTGGATGAGATTCCTATATCCTAATCCTATATGCAGGTTCACATCGGTACAGTAGCATAACCGATGTGACAAACTCGACCTGCATGGGCCACCACAAAAACATGTAATGCCCCAGTCCTAAAATACTTGGGACTAGATACGTATCATGCCAGCTGTATACATACGAAGTATACTCCAATATATGGATATCTCATATATACACATAAGCTGTAAAATGTAGTAACCATGAAGCTAATCTCATCCACAAACCAATATATTATAAAATTAATTTATTATAGTCATTTGTACAAACGTTAGGCGGAGACAAAGTCTACTACCAACCAATTTAAATAGAAAAAAATAAACAAAGAAAGTGAATCGATCGAGCGAAGCAAATGACGATCCAAAAGCAACATCTCGACGGAATAGAGCCCCAGTCATGGCCTTAGTTAGAGTACCTGCAGGAAATCACAAAAACATACCTGGAGAAATAACTAGGTCCTCAGAGGGACGTAACAAGACACATAATATCATGTCATAAACTGAATAGTAAGAGCTCAATAGAAAATATACATGAGTAAAGGTTCCTAAACATTATATGTGGAATGCATTTTAGAAGACAACATTCTACGCAGGAGCTTAGGTGTTCAGCATAGATGGAGAGAGAGAGTGGCAGTAGGTAGCGCTCATAAGAGACACTATCGGCCATGGGTAGAAAGTAGCGCTCATCCGAGTCACTATCGGCCCCGGGGCAGTAAGTAGCGCTCATACGAGACACTATCAGCCACAATCTTTGTGTGTACTGAACATGTAGCCCCTACGCTAATAACTATCTCCTTCCTCCCCATGATACTATACATGTGTCGACTCCACGACACTGTTTGATCCTTAATAACTACCAAGTCTTCTACACAATCTATTGGCAGTTACATCCTAACGCACGGCCTGTACGCACCGATGTACGGTCGATACGCTAGACCGAAGCTATATGAGACTCACAACTCACACACAACCCATGGCACATCGTGACTGTTTGTGAGATGCTCTAACCATATGGTAGTCCCTTAACTCTAAGCCAATTGCATAAAATATAGTAATTTGCATCTTTATATAGTTTTGAAAGAACAACTTGGTAAGAAACAAAACATGAATGATATTGAGCAAGAAATAAAACAGTAAAGGCAAGGTGTCTTGCCTGATTCCGTGCTGTAAATATGAAACGCCGCTACCGCGTCCACGCCTCCGGAATCCGACGCTCCTAGATAATTAACTAAATTAAGTCACTACTTATGAAACTTACGATACGACTTAATTAGTCAAAGTAATGTGTTAAAATTATGTTCAATCTCTAGTGGAACCATTTAGATCCATACAATCACACACAGGTTCCACGAGACATCGAAACACAGTTTTAGGGTTTCTAACTTTTAATTAGTCGGTTATGCCCCTACTTCAATAACATACTTAAAAATCATATAAAAATCATAAAAATAATATTTAAACTAATTTTCTACAAATTTATCTCTGAAATTCCAGAATTAATATTTCTAAAGACATTTATGACTAGTTGATTAATAAGTCAGCTAGTCTACCCGAAACTTCCGGAACATAGTTAATGACTCAAAATTTCTAAAATAACAAAAAATATATTTTAAACAGCAAGAAAATAATTTATTTTATTGAATAATATAGAGGTACAAGGGTAGAGTTATACTACAATTTTGGGACATTCTAGGTCAGCAGGTTACCCGAAATTAGCTAGTTTTGACCTACAATGTTTCCGACCAGATTTGAGTTGCTAAAATCATGAAAAAATACTTAAAAATCCTAATTTATGTATATAAACATAAATAAAATTTAGTTTTAAAAATAGGCACCAATAACTCATAGTTCCTTTACAATGGGGTTAATTTGATCCTACTTACACATGAATATTACGCATATATTTCATGAAACCTTTATGGATGATTATACATAACAAAAGTTATCAAAATATGATTTCTATAGAATTAATAACATTTTTTACCTAATTTTAGCAAAGATTTTTAGAAGAAAAGATTTGGATTTTTACCAAAGATCCTTGCTAGAAAGGGTGATGATGACTTCTCTTCACCAAAGCTCCAATCATTTTCGCTATCCTCGCTTGCTAATCCTCTCTTGGTGAGTATGGGAGAGTTGATAATGGCTATAGAGGATTGGAGGGGGAGATGGAGTTTTTAGGATTTGTTTTAAGGGGTTTCGGGGATGTATGGTGGAGGAGATGAGTTTTTGTGAAGGATAGAGAGATGTGCAATGAAGGAGATGATGTATAGATGCTATGGAGAGTTTGTTGCTAATGAAATTATGGAGAGGGAGAGGGCTTTCAGTCGGCCAAAGGCGAGGGAGAGAAAGATTTGGATTTGGTTAAGGTTTGGGATAAGTTGGTATATTTAAACATATCCTTAAATGAATTTTAAGAAATCTTGGATTTAAATCCTATTTAATTTGATACATTAGGCCATAGGGGGGTTTCTTGGCCGAAATTATCATGGTGGGGGTCCACTTGGCATCATTTGGTTGTTTGGTGAGTTGACAAGTTGATTGGATTGAGGATTTAAAAAGGGATTTCCTAATATAGAACTATTTAATTCTATCTATGTAATTACACTATAAAATCTGAATTAATATAAATAAAATAATTATTAATATTTATTAATTCCCAACATGCCTATATAGGGTTGGGTTTGGCTTGGAAGAGGTTTGGGAAGGTTTGGTGCAACCGGGTCTCCTAAAAAGTCATAAAGGCTTTCTTAACTAATTAATTAAATAAAAATATAATTTGTGCCATAATTTGAATGGTTAACATGCAAGAGATTATAATATGACCATGGCATTCCTAACATGGCTAGAATACTAGTTAAAGCACCCGACTACGCTAGGCATGCCATACTTTCTAATCGTCTTGCATATTCAAACTCAACCATGGCTATAGTCCTTTATATAATATAAATAAGATGAAAATAAATTAGAATTAAATAAAATCCAAAAATAATTTAAAAATTCCTTTAAATTATAAGAGGTTTTACATGGGGCAATACGACTGTTTGAACAAACTAGATGTGAATGTATCTAAAGGAATACGACTGCCATACTGGCCATGTGGCATAATGCCACAATTGTGGAGAAGGTGCACGCTATACGAGCTGCGCTTTTAGGGAGCGACGAAGTCACTATGCTTTTGGACGAGGAGGAGACTGTGCTTCTGAGGCGATGAAGTTACTGCGCTTTTGGGTGACAAGGAGGCTATTCTTCTGAGGTGATGAAATCACTGCACTTTTGGGCGATGAGTGAATCTGCTCTTGGGGCGACAAAGTCACTGCGCTTTTAGGCGACGAGCGACTCTACTCTTGATGCGACGAAGTCACTATGCTTTTAGGCGACGAGTGACTCTGCTCTGGACGTAACGAAGTTACTGTGCTTTTGGGCGACGAAGAGACTATACTTTTGAGATGACGAGGTCAAAACGCTTTTGGACGGTGAGGAGACTGTGCTTCTAAGGCGACGAGGTCATTGCACTTTTGAGCGACGAGGAGACTATGCTTCTTGGAAGCTCTGAGAGATTAATAAAGGAGCCGTTGAAGGGGCTATGCTTCTTGAAGCTCTAAGAGACCAAATGAATGAGCCCTTGAAGAGGCTGCACTTCTGGAAGCTCTAAGAGACCAAATAAAGGAGCCGCTGAAGGGGCCGTGCTTCTGGAATGGACTGAAGGAGCTGCGCTTTTATGAAGTACCGAAGTCACTATGCTCCTACGAGGATTGATAACTGCCTTTGAGCGGCCTAGTCAAGATCTTCTTAATTGCCGCCATTTTTTGGGGGGCTCGAGAAGAGGTTGCCAAGGAATTAGTCAAATGAACCTATTAAATAAGATTCATTGTGCTGAGTCCAAGGTTCATCCCATTACTTCGGATCCCTTTGACCGACTGCCACGTGACGTGTGGGTTGGACCACACATCCTATATAAAGATGAGATTTTGGGTAAGTCTTCGCCCATAGCTTCTTGTCATTCCTTTGTCATGCTCGATCTCGACTTATCTTTGAACGACCACAGGCCATGCATAAGTCAATAGTTGGTTGTCGATCTCTCGTACAAAGAAGCTGTAGTCTTAGTGAATGACAACTTCTGAGTTTGGAGATGCTTTTGAACATTTGGCATAAGGGGTTCAAACTTGAACAACATCTTAGTAGTCTTCGAGGCACAAGATACCAGGTTTGGATTGATTACCAATCCAAAGAGCCACAGGTTGTGCTCTTCCCTGCTCAATAAATGCTTCATTAGCTATATTGGAGCGAGGGAGCTGCACACCTTGTAATGCTGGAAGAACTATAAGTTATGGTGTGAGCTTCGAGCAGGAGCTGCATCTTTATTCCACCAAGTGCTACAGTTTTGACAAGAAAGTGATTCGCTCTGACGCTGCTGCACTTCTGGGGACTGCACACTTTGTAGGTTGTATGTTGTGTGCTTTAGGTTTTAATCTTTATATATAATCATGAAGAGTTTGTAATAGACCTTTTGTAAACATGATTTTAATAAAGAATTTTCTTTTATGCATTGTCTTTTTTGTAGTCTGAGTTCTGGCGTGCACAACAATTTTGGCGTCTCCTGCGCTTCTGTGATGTCCATAAAATAAATTCAGCACTTTTGTAGATGCTGCGCATTTTTCATGCTTCTACACCCTGGTGGCAGAAACTGAGATGAAGGAACCGATTCTGCCTCCAAGTCCTATACTTGTTCCCTTAACATGAGGCATAGTAGAGGAGCCTACCCTATCACCAGGTCCAATTTTTGAGCCAGCCGTGGCGGGCCTTGATTTTGGTGAGCCCTTTGGTGTAAGTTTGATCGGGGCAAGGGCCCTATTATGGAAGAGTCCACTTTTGTCCGTACCACCTGGGGAACTGTGACGGGTCCTTTGAAGACTTTTGCTACCGTGAACCCTGGCCCTGAAAATATTGGTATTCAGGTGGAGCCTACGGATGCTGAGATCCCGGCGATACCTATATCGAGGTCTCCTCAGAGGGAGTCTAATCCTGAAGCTTTGGTGGCTGGAGGTTGGACGAGTGGGATGACGGCTGCTCCGCCGAGCCAAGGCATCGTATCACTTCCAAGTTCCACTATCCGTCCGGTTCATACGGGAATCTCGACATCTCCCCCTATGATACCTCAAGCATTTGCCCAGGCAGACGAGTACGTAAAATATCTCGTCGAGGCTGTGTACACTATTTTGAAAACAGAGATATCAGCTATACTAAACGAATGTTAGAGTTTTGCAAAAGCCAAGGCAATAATATGGCTGAGATCTTGGAGGCATCGATTGTCGAGCTCAACCACCATCTTACTTAACTCCAAAGTATTCAACGAAATGATCACATTGCTTTGGTTAAGGTAGAGCGAAATAGGCTGGAAGCTGAGGCCGAGTCATCTTACTTGTCCAGCCTAGCCATCCTAGAGGAGAGGTTGGATGATGCCGAAACCAAAGAGTAGGAACTTGTATCGGCTTTGGAGCACCAGGCCAGTCTGCGAGAGACCTCAGGTAACTGCGTTGCAGAGGTTGATTATAGGATTCGTCTGCTCCAGGAACATCGATCTCAACTCCTGGCGGATTCTAAATGGGCGACAGTCGAACATATCGTGCTCAAAAATGAAGCAATAGAACTTACTTGACACTTGGACAATCTGTTCCACATGAATAAAGATCTGGATGCCAAGCATGCAACCAGCATTGCCTCCGAATACAAGGAAGCGATGCATCGCGTGACTGAACATCATGTTTTGGCAACTGTCAAGTCCAGGGCCGAAGCTCTAAAGTGTTGTATCGATGAACTGTCTATCAATCCTTAGCTTTGTCCTTCTTTGCTTTTTATTGCTTTTTGGTTTGTCTTGCTTTTTTGAGATGTAGTCCTTTTTTCTCTTTTTTATGAAATAAATAAAGAACTTTTGCTTGCTCATTTGTCATGAACTTGTGATTTTGTGGACTTAACATCTTTGATGCATCTGGATTTTAGTTGCAGATGATAAGTTAAGAGGGATTGGCAACTGGGTTAACCAGCACATTTACTCAAAGATAATGTGGACATCATAAATATTGAATTTGTGGTAGAATCTTCTTACTCAGAGGTGATAGGAACATTGTAGAATAGACTTTGTGGGGATATAAGGAACAATTTTAAGGTAATATGGACGTTCTATGGGTAGATTGTAACAACACGGTGGTTATTGAATAAGAATATTTACTCAGAGGTATTGTGGACATGGTAAGATTTTATTTTATCATCATCTTACTCAGAGGTAAGATTAAGTTCTACGTGGATGTAGGAAACAACTCAGAGGTGATATGGACTTGGAAATTTTCTACTGGAGAAATGATGACGAAACATCCTGAGGCAGTTGGGCTCCATGAACATATGATAATCAAGGAGGGTGAACTCGGTTGTCGAATTCATAGATGTTTGCTGGAGATGTGGAAGTATATGTCAAAGGGCTTCAAGCATACTACTTCTGTAGGAACTTGCCAATGATTGGCATCATAAACAAGTCCTCGTTAGGTTTTACTAGTCGGTAGGCACCATTGGAGTACACCGTCATTATGATAAAGGGACCTTCCCATTTGGGTTCAAACTTCTCGGCTATTTTATGAGTCATCACTATTGGCCTTCTGACTGATAGGACAAGGTCATCCACATGGAAAGTTATTTGCTTAACTTTCTTGTTGAAAGCGTCGGAGATACGAGCCTGATAGAGCTCAATGCGCTGTTGAACCAAAAGGCTTTTTTCGTCCAATGCCTCTAACTCTTGTAACCGGTGACGTTGATTGACTTCCTCCACCAACTGGTTTGTGATTGCCACTCATAGCGAGGGGATCTAGATTTCGAGAGGAAGCACGACCTCGATCCCGCATACTAAGGAAAATAGTGTGTTACTTGTCGAAGTTTGGATCGTTATGCGGTAGGCCCAAAGGCATTTGTCCAACTTCTCATCCTAGTCACGTTTGTTAGATTACACAACTTTTTGAGAAGTTTGACGATTATTTTGTTGAAAGCTTCAGCCAATCTGTTTGTTGCCGAATTATAAGCAGTTGATGCCACGTTTTGGATGCGATTCTTATTTCAAAATCTGCTAAACGCATGTTTTATGAATTATGAACCATTGAGTGGATGATCCTCTGCGGTACCCTAAAACGGTAGATGATATGATGCTTGATGAAGCTAATTACCTTTGAGCTCTTTACTTCTGACAAAGCCACTGCTTCTGCCCATTTGGAGAAGTAGTCGATGATGGCCAAAATAAAACGATGCCGTCTGGATGAGGGATGATCGGTCCAACTATGTCCATACCCCAGGCTTCAAATGGCCAGGAGACGACCATAGGGTGTAAGAACTCCGAGGGTCGATGAATGAAGTTGGAGTGCAACAAGCATGCCCGACATTTCTTGGCATACTCGACAGCGTCTGCCATCATGGTAGGCCAGTAATAGCCCATGCGTCGGAGTCGATCCTGTAGCTTAGGACTGGGTTGATGAGCTCCATATGCACCATCATGGGCCTCCGAAGATCTTCGATCGCCTCCTATTTGACAAACATCAGAAGAGAAGTCCATCGTATGAACGACAATACAGCATTTTGGTAGCTGTATCGTAGTAGAAACGAAGAGAGCGCCTTTTGACAGACACGGCTTCCTTCGGGTCGTCTGAAGGATCCCGTAGGCTGGGAAGTCTATAAACAAAAATCGCCAGTCCCAAATGTCAGTACTGGCGTCTGCTAGCATAGCATGGTTCAGACTCATACATAAATTATTCTTTAGGCACACCAATTTACGGCTAATCACCGTGACAAAGTGTCGGGTTCGAGAGGGGCTACCAAGGAGGTAGCGAGGCCAGCCAGAGCATCAGTCTCTAGGTTTTATAGCCAAAGTACATGTTCTATGAAGAACTTGGTGAAAGTAGAGATGATGTCCAAGGCTACTTTTTGGTAGGGAAGCAGGTCTTCGTGACGAACCTTAGACTGCCCTCGAAACTGGTTGACAATGAGCTTCAAATTTCCATAGGACTCGAAGTGTTCAACCACTAGTTGTCTTGCTAACTGGAGTCCGATGATAAGAGCATTGTACTCGGCCATATTGTTGGAACATAGCTCTGTGAGGGAATAGGCATGTTTGATAACTAGGTTGCCTGGAGAAACCAAGACCACCCCCACTCCTGCGATGATCTGACCCTTAGGGCATGTCCTTGAAGCACCGTCGAACAACATCTGCCAGACGGAGTTCTTTTTGGCAATATTGGATTCTAGTACCTCATCCGGGATGGCTTCTTAATGTTTGGATGATTTTGGTATCGGGTGTGCAACCAAGAAGTCGTCTAACACTTGTCCCTTGACAGCTTTTTGTGGAACAAATACCATATCGTATGGTGATAGTAGTATTGCCCACTAGCTAATCGAGAGTTCAGTGCTCCTGTCATCGTCATAAGGACTCTGAGTGGATTGACTCGGGAGATGACATGGATCGTCTTCCCTGAGACATAATGAGGTGTCTTCTATATCACGAATACCAAAGCTAGGCACTCTTTCTCAACGAGGTTGTACCGGCGATCGGCACCGATCATTGTCCGGCTTAGATAGTATATGGCTTGCTCATAGCCTGCATCATTATTTTGAGCCATTAAGGCACTGAGAGAATGATCCATTACGCGGACATAGAGCATGAAAGGTTTGCCCACAACTGGTGCTACCAGAACTAGGGGATTTATGAGATAAGCTTTAATGCCGTTGAACGCCTTTTGACACTCGTCAGTCCAGACGTAGGAAATGCCCTTCTTCATAAGCTTGGTGAAGGGTTGACATCGTTCAGAAAGATTTGTCATGATTCTTCTGATATATACGAGATGTCCTTGTAGGCCTCGAAGTTCTCTCAAGTTCTTCTGAGGGCGTATATCAAGGATAGCCTTGGTTTTGTCTGGGTCAATGTGGATACCCTTTGCAGTGATAATAAAAATCCAAGAATTTGCCGCTAGAAACCCTGATGAAGGATTTAGTTAGGTTTATCTTGAGTTGGTGTGTCCACATGAGATCAAAGACCGTCCTCAAATCCTGTAAGTGATTGCCTTGCCGGCAACTTTTAACAGCGATGTCGTCGACCTAACATTCAACTATCTTGAGGAGGTGTTTACGAAAAATGGTGCTCCTAGTTCGCTGGTATGTTGTCCACATTCCTCAACCCAAAGGGCATCACTGTATAATAATAAAGCTCCTTTGGAGTTCTGAACGACGTGTGCTTCTCATCATCCGGGAACATCTTAATCTAATTGTAGCTCGAATATCCATCCATGAAGGACATGTGTTCAGAGCCATATGTGTTGTCGATCTTAAAAAATGATCAGAAAGGGAAACTCATCTTTTGGGCACGTGGAGTTGATGTCCCCAACGTCGATGCAGACTCAGATCTTCCCATTCTTTTCAGTAACGATAATGATGTTGGCCACCCAATCTAGATGTTCCTCCTCGCGAATAAGCCCACTATTTATGAATTTATCCACTTCCTTCACAATGGCATCTAGGATATGTAACCCAGTTTTCTAGATGAGGATAATTTTGAAATTTTGTAATTATAATATTATTATTGATATTTATTTCACATTATAATTTTTGGTGATTTTTAATTATTTTTAAAATATTTGAAATCTGGTTTAAGTCATGACTAGTGATTTTGAAGTGCTGCCAGTGAAACCCTATAGAGATTGCATAACCTAGAGCCTAACCATGTCATTAGGATGACTTAATTATCATTTTTAGCCTAGGGGTAATTTGGTCATTTTGACTTATTTGAATTGTTTGGTGATTTGTTGAATTGGTGAATTCTAGTTGACTTTGACTTGTTGAGACCTAGTGGACTAGCCTAGAAGCTAACCCTAGCTATAGTAACCCTAGTCTAACTTGAGTTAACCTATTTTAGTCATTAGAGAATAGTTTTAGAATGGGGGGATTTGGTTTAGTGAATTTAAGTCATGGCTTGTGGTTTCATGAAATGACTTATGCTTAATTATTTAATTGATCATGACTTAAGCCCATGGGCCATTTAGTGAACCCTAACCCTAATTTTACAACTTGTGACCAGCCATCTAGGGAATCCCAACCTATTTAATACCTCCATCATTTAGGGTTAGCCTCCCTTGAAAATAGATCTCAAGTTTAGAAAGAGGTAAATCCCCAACTTTAGAAATTCATAGAAAATTCATTTTAATTCCTTTTAATCCTAGTTTCTTGCATTAGAACCTAACACTCTCATATTTTCTAATTTTGGAGTTTAATCCCTATTTTGGGACAATTTGGGAGTATTTTGCTAGCAAGGAGGAACCCCCCATTTGGAGCTTTTTCTTGCTATTTGTATCCATAGGTAAAACACCTCTAAGTGTATTAAAATTCTATTTTCTTTGCATTTAGGGCTAGATCTAGGAGTCACCTAGCTGTCCCTGGAAATTTGGCACAATTTGTGTCAGTTTCGTGTCCGTATCGGACACGTATCCTTTTGATAGGCTAGGTGTTTGATGTAATGCCTCAACCAACATTTTGTTCTAATTTTTGAAATGTAAATGAATGGAATCTTAGCTCTAGGGCTTGCTTAATGATTTTTGTTATTATTTCCTAATTTTGGTGTCGTGTCCACACGGGGAAACGAACACGCGGGGACTGAACCATATGCTGTGTCATGCATCACGGGTGGGTTTTCTTCTTGCACAGGACACGAGGACACGCCAAATTTTGGGAGAATGTCAGGGCACAGACTGACATGGCTCTCCCAAAATTTAGGGCCATATGGTACAGTGTGCGAGGAGTTCTCCTCCTCGTACTGGCCGCACTGGCCGCGCACGTACGTTGTGCACGCGTAGAAATTCGACCACTGACACGGATCTAAAGCCGACACGACACGCGTATAGGACACGGTTCAGGGCCATGGACACGTAGCCCTATATGTGGCGAACACGTGGGCATGACCACGACTTGTGTCGTGCAACGTGTCGTGTCCTAGCTCGCTCTGCACCTCAGCACGAGGATTTTCTGAACTGTGTCATTTTGATGTGTTCATTTTGTTTGGACACGTTCGTGTCCAGTTTCCTGGACACGAACACATCCCCCACGACATGTGTAATGTATACATACCTACTGCACACCTTACTTGTTGATTTATTGGTTTTCTTTTTGAATTTAAAGGTTGTTTACACTATTGACTGATACCATGTGCGTTTTCAAAAATCCTGAATCGATTTCAGTTTTACCTAATTTAAATGGTGTTTTAATTCATCATTTTTGATTCCTGCATATGTAATAGATACTACTAGTTGGGTTTTACATATTAATTTGGGTTTGATTGGGATTTGGGTTCGATTATGGGTCAATGGTATGCATCATTGATACCTGTCCTGATACTTGTAAATTTCAGTATTTTTCCTAACTCAAATTTCCTGATTTGAATGATGATTTCAACTGATTAATGTCCCCACATATTACTGATATATGTTAATGTAGTGTTTCAATTTGAAAATAGACTTTTGATTGTGAGAATGGAATGATTGCATTGGGTTTGGTTTTTGAATTGTCTATTGAACCTGAGATTATTCCAATCCCTGTTTAAATATGTTTTCACTGAAATTATGATCCCCACATGTTTGGTTGTTATGTTAGCTTAGTATTTCATTCGAATATGGGCTTTTGGATTTATGATTCGAAATTGGGCATGTGAGTCCAGTTCAATGGGTTGCTGAACTGGGAATGTGGGTTCCTGTTCTTCTGTTTTGAACTGTTTCCTTTCTTTTCGAAATAATGATTTACCTTGAATAGAGTTCTGAACATCATGAACTGTATTGCCTATTTTCCTGAGATTTAAACCCTTCTTAAGTGAGCTGTAGACTGAGATAGTTTTCTAATACCTGTGTTTCCTCTCCTCTTTAACTGATGATTGTTTCAAATTGTTTGGACTGAACTGATTCTTTTCCTTTTTGCAACTGTACTGAAATGTTCCTATACCTGATATTAGAATGGATGGTTTATCATTCACTGATTTCCTTTGCTTCTCACTGTTTTTCCAGTTTTCCTATACCTGAAAATTGATACCCTTGAATTAGGCTTAACAGATTCCTAGACACTATCACACAAAAGCACTTCTCTGTTTTTTTAAGTGTTCCCATTGTTTCAGAATTCTTTCACACACTCTATATGTACTCACTGTTTTAGCCTTCACTCACTCACTATTCCAGGTTGAACAATGCACATTGCTCACTGATTTTACCTATTAGCCTACACTGTTTTGCATTGACACTGTACACAGGTTCACACCATTGTAATTGATTCATGTTTTTCCTATTTGTATCACACCCTCTTGCACACACATGTCTATCTCACACACACACACACATGACACATGAGCACATGTGTCTTCCTTTTTCTATATATATGTGAAGGTATATATATATATATATATATATATATATATATATATATATATATATATATATATATATATATATATGAAATGTGTAGTATACACATGGGTGACCTGTATGCTATGTGTAATCTATATATATTATATAACTATATATATATGTGTTATATTTAGATAGGATTTGACATTGTGTTGGGTATGGTTGGTTCATAGGCATGGTATAGCCTAGACTAGGGCTCTTAGCCTATGTGTGGCTTGAATGCCTAGTATGGAGTCTAGAATAGACTGTTTAGCTTTGATAGGACCTAGAATGGCTTGTTTGACCTAGTGAGACTTGGTTAGACCTAGTTGACCATAGTTTGGCTTAGGTTTGACTTTATGGTTGACCAGAGTTGACCAAGAGTTTGACTTTGACCTAGATTGACCTAGAAATCATGTAGATGCATCATAAACATCATCTGTCTTATTTTTTTAAACATATTATAACCCATATTACTCTGTTTAGGACACTGTGACTCCGGTGCAGACATCTGATATTACACTACTCTTTTCAGAGTATCAGGCGAGTACATTCTCTGATAGTTCTTCCATTTACTTGTCGTTTACTATATTTCAGTTGTAGCTAGTTCTATCTGATTCTCTATTTCAAACACGATTTGATATTACTGGATCCATTTCATGCGACACTCACTTATTTAAGTCTGGCCTCTATTTCTGGAACCACCTACTGGAACCACCTACTTGAACCACCCTGGAATCATTTACTGGAACCATTCGTGTACTGGTTGGACTTATACTATTTTTGTGTCGGATTATGGATTCACTTGTACTTGCTGGATGGGGAAATATTGGATTAGGCATGTGAACATACCCAAATACTGGAACCACTCCCTTGGAATTATACTGGAACGATAGCCATCCCACACTTGGCCGAGTGTGTGATGTGCCGTATTACCTACAGCCGTTCACGTGTCGATCCCGATATTTTAAAACACACTGTTAGAGTATAGGCTGGACTCACCCTGGAACCTTTGATCACCGACTGGACTCACCTTATACCGGACTCATCTTGTACTGGAACCACCTAGTATCAGATTCATGTTGTCTGGATTTACTTAGGTTTTGCACGTGTTTACATTTACTATCTAAACTTATTATGTTACCTTAGTTCAGCTAGATTATTTACAGTCTTCATTGCCATCATTCTTCTCTTGTTTTAGTTACTTTATTTTCCTTGTATCTTAACTGTTTCTCTATACCATTACCTGCATACAAATTGCCATATTCATCAATAAAACTGTTATAACTGCTTTATAGTTCTCTGTCATTTACTTGGGATTTCTTGATGAGTTGTACTCGTTCCTGTCCTGACTGGACCTGTTGAAATTTATAGATGATTGTCCTGAGGACACATACCCTACATATTATGGACCCGGAGACGGGATGACTACCTTTGGCCCCGACACTCAGGAGTGACCGGGATTTAATTTAGTAGACTAGCATCTGTTTTTCATGTCGAACTTTTGTATTGTTCTAAGACTTGTGTAGTTTTGAGATTGTTGAGAGTTGTTATTATTTTAGTAGTTGTCCTTCTATTCTTAGTTTAATTCTTCTGTGATTATTATATCGTTCTTAGACTGTGATTGAGATTCATTATATCAATGCTTGTCCTCCATTCGGAGTTGAGATTTTGACAAGTACATTATATAATTGCGTGAGTTGCTGGTTAGATAGTGACCTAGAACAGCGTTCTACCGCCGACACTGCGGCGTAGGCTGGGCATTGTTACGCACTCGTACCCTCACAGTGGGTGCGGGTCGTGACACGTTTTTAGTGGTGGCCCATGCAGGTCGAGAGTCGCATTAGTGCGATATCGTGGTAGTACGGCGACTTAGTTGTACTGCAGCGAGCCTGCGATAGGATTGAGAGATAGGCTTTAACAGAGAGGTACTCAATCACAGCTAGGAAAATTTTTTTTTGCTTCAATTCATGCCATCTACATATCTTACTGACTTGTCTTCTTTGCAATAAACTGTCCTCCTTTGATTTTATCGATTCCTGCTCAGTATTGACTTCCTTTTCGATCTGCCTTCAGGATGGTAGAGACACAATCACATCGCTCTGGTACGGTAGCCGCTGCAGAGGGTCTGCCACCTCTCACCTTCAGCAGCTAGCTCCCGGTACTGCAGCCCCAGTCATGCCAGCTGGGGTGGGTGTCTCAGCAGCTTTCGGAGGAGCACCTCCACCAGCTGGAAGGCAGAGTCCGGTGCTTCCCGAGATCCTTCCACCGCAGCAGCCTCCACCTGCGGGGATGGTAGATGCTGCTCATCTATGTTCTTTCGTGGAGAGGATTCTGGCGTCTCACCAGCAGCAGCAGCAGCGGCAGACTGCCGATTATCGTCAGGGGATTGACGAGGCCCACCAGCTGGTTCGTACTACAGTAGAGATGGTGACTACTCGGGGGGGGAGCAGCAGCAGCCTTATCGGAAGGAAAAGGATATCCAGGATTTTCAGAAGATGCATCCTAGAGAGTTCCTGGGCACAGAGGGCATCCATTATGCAGACGATTGGATCGAGCATATCGAGGACATATTTCGACTGGCGGAGATACCAGCTCGACTCCATATCGAAGCGGCGGGCAGTCAGATGCAGGACTTAGCCCGTGCGTGGTACCAGACAGATCCCAGGGTGGGAGTTGAGGGCCAGACTTGGGCCCAGTTCAAGGAGCTGTTCAAGGAGCAGTTTTTTCCTGATGTGGCCTTGGGAGGCATAGAGGCGCAGTTTGAGAGCCTGGTTCAGGGGAACCAGTCAGTAGCTGAGTACGCCGGGGAGTTTTGTCGGTTGGCCCGGTTCATTGATGACTTGACTGAGAAGACGAAGGCGAGAAAGTTTCGCCGAGGCTTCAATAGAGAGGTTCGGTCACTGACTAAGAGCGACCGAAACGCTACCTATGCAGAGATATTTTCTGGGGCTATGGCAGCGGAGGATGACCTGGGGTTGAAGTTGAAGAGGGGTCGGGACTTCCAGGGTGGTAGCAGCAGCGGAGGTCAGGCCAAGAGGCCCCATGTGCAGGTTCAGCAGGCACAGGCACCAGTGAGGGTTGTAGCAGACACAGCATAAGCATAGAGGACAGGACCGCGGGGGTGCCGACTTGTGCCTACTGCAGGAAGGCAGGGCATGTTTGGGAGTCATTTAGGAGGAGGCTGAAGGTTTGTCTATTTTGTGGGTCTGGTGCTCACAAGATGATAGATTGTCCCGCTGCACCTCCTTATGAGGGAGCTAGGCCACCTGTAGCTTAGCACCAGAGGGGTAGAGCTTTTACGATGTCGATCGAGGAGACCGACGCTGCAGGTGATGGGTTAGCAGGTTTGTCCTTCTCATTCTTTCTCCCCACTTTCTTGTGTGATTACCCTTAGTACCTGCCAGGATATTGCTTGTGATTACTAGAAAGTGTAGCTACCCTGTTCGAGACTGTGGAATCACGACCAGTAAGAATATGTTTGCATGATTATCTCTTGACCTTGATTGTTTGGGTTTGACCTAGAAAGGGGGGCGATCATTTTAATTTCGAGGACGAAATTTTTCTAAGGGGGTTAGGATTGTAACACCAAGTTTTCCAGATGAGGATAATTTTGAAATTTTGTAATTATAATTATTATTGTTGATATTTATTTCATATTATAATTTTTGGTGATTTTTAATTATTTTTAAACTATTTAAAATCTGGTTTAAGTCATGACTAGTGATTTTGATGTGCTGCCAATGAAACCCTTTAGAGACTGCATGACCTAGAGCCTAACCATGTCATTAGGATAACTTAATTATCATTTTTAGCCTAGGGGTAATTTGGTCATTTTGACTTATTTGAATTATTTGGTGATTTGTTGAATTGTTGAATTCTAGTTGACTTTGACTTGTTGAGACCTAGTGGACTAGCCTAGAAGCTAACCTAGCTATGGTAACCCTAGTCTAACTTGAGTTAACCTATTTTAGTCATTAGAGAATAGTTTTAGAATGAGGGGATTTGGTTTAGTGAATTTAAGTCATGGCTTGTGGTTTCATGAAATGACTTATGGCTTAATTATTTAATTGATCACGACTTAAGCCCATGGGCCATTTAGTGAACCCTAACCCTAATTTTACAACTTGTGACCAGCCACCTAGGGAATCCAACCCTATTTAATGCCTCCATCATTTAGGGTTAGCCTCCTTTGGAAATAGATCTCAAGTTTAGAAAGAGGTAAATCCCCAACTTTAGAAATTCATAGAAAATTCATTTTAATTCCTTTTTAATCCTAGTTTCTTGCATTAGAACCTAACACTCTCATATTTTCTGATTTTGGAGTTTAATCCCAGCTTTGGGACAATTTGGGAGTATTTTGCTAGCAAGGAGGAACCCCCCATTTGGAGCTTTTTCTTGCTATTTGCATCCATTGGTAAAACACCTCTAAGTGTATTAAAATTCTGTTTTCTTTGCATTTAGGGCTAGATCTAGGAGTCACCTAGCTGTCCCTGGAAATTTGGCACAATTCGTGTCAGTTTCGTGTCCGTATCGGACACGTATCCTTTTGATAGGCTAGGTGTTTGATGTAATGCCTCAACCAACATTTTGTTCTGATTTTTGAAATGTAAATGAATGGAATCTTAGCTCTAGGGCTTGCTTAATGATTTTTGTTATTATTTCCTAATTTTGGTGTCGTGTCGTGTCCATACAGGGACACGAACAAGCAGGGACTGAACCATATGCTGTGTCATGCATCACGGGCGGGTTTTCTTCTTGCACATGACACGAGGACACGCCAAATTTTAGGAGAATGTCAGGGCACAGACTGACATGGATCTCCCAAAATTTGGGGCCATATGGTACAGTGTGCGAGGAGTTCTCCTCCTCGCACTGGCCGCGCACGCGCGCTGTACACGCGTAGAAATTCGACCACTGACACGGCTCTAAAGCCGACACGACACGCGTCTAGGACACGGTTCAGGGCCATGGACACGTAGCCCTATATGTGGCGAACACGTGGGCATGACCATGACTTGTGTCGTGCAACGTGTCGTGTCCCAGCTCGCTCTGCACCTCAGCACGAGGATTTTCTGAACTGTGTCATTTTGCTGTGTTCATTTTGTTTGGACACGTTCGTGTCCAGTTTCCTGGAGACGAACACATCCCCCACGACATGTGTAATGTATACATACCCACTGCACACCTTACTTGTTGATTTATTGGTTTTCTTTTTGAATTTAAAGGTTGTTTACACTATTGACTGATACCATGTGCATTTTCAAAAATCCTGAATCGATTTCAGTTTTACCTGATTTAAATGGTGTTTTAATTCATCATATTTGATTCCTGCATATGTAATAGATACTACTAGTTGGGTTTTACATATTAGTTTGGGTTTTGATTGGGATTCGGGTTCGATTATGGGTCAATGGTATGCATCATTGATACCTGTCCTGATACTTGTAAATTTCAATATTTTTTCTAACTCAAATTTCCTGATTTGAATGATGATTTCAACTGATTAATGTCCCCACATATTACTGATATATGTTAATGTAGTGTTTCAATTTGAAAATAGACTTTTGATTGTGACAATGGAATAATTGTATTGGGTTTGGTTTTCGAATTGTCTATTGAACATGAGATTATTCCAATCCCTGTTTAAATATGTTTTCACTGAAATTATGATCCCCACATGTTTGGTTGTTATGTTAGCTTAGTATTTCATTCGAATATGGGCTTTTGGATTTATGATTCGAAATTGGGCATGTGAGTCCAGTTCAATGGGTTGCTGAACTGGGAATGTGGGTTCATGTTCTTCTGTTTTGAATTGTTTCCTTTCTTTTCGAAATAATAATTTACCTTGAATAGAGTTCTGAACATCATGAACTGTATTGCCTATTTTCCTGAGATTTAAACCCTTCTTAAGTGAGCTGTAGACTGAGATAGTTTTCTAATACCTATGTTTCCTCTCCTCTTTAACTGATGATTGTTTCAAATTTTTGGAATGAACTGATTCTTTCCCTTTTTGCAACTGTATTGAAATATTCCTATACCTGAGATTAGAATGGATGGTTTATCATTCACTGATTTCCTTTGCTTGTCACTGTTTTTCCAGTTTTCCTATACCTGAGAATTGATACCCTTGAATTAGGCTTAACTGATTCCTAGACACTATCACACAAATGCACTTCACTGTTTTTTTTTTAAGTGTTCCCTTTGTTTCAGAATTCTTTCACACACTCTATATGTACTCACTGTTTTAGCCTTCACTCACTCACTATTCCAGGTTGAACAATGCACATTGCTCACTGATTTTACCTATTAGCCTACACTGTTTTGCATTGACACTGTACACAGGTTCACACCATTGTAATTGATTCCTGTTTTTCCTATTTGTCTCACACCCTCTTGCACACACATGTCTATCTCTCACACACACACACATGACACATGAGCACATGTGTCTTCCTATTTCTATATATATGTGAAGGTATATATATATATATATATATATATATATATAAAAATATATATATATATATATATATATATATATATATATATTTATATATATATATATATATATATATATATATATATATATATATATATATATATATATATATATACCTTCTCATAAAATATATATATATATATATATTTTATATATATATATATATATTTTATATATATATATATATATATATATATATATATATATATATATTTTTTATATATATATATATATATATATATATATATATATATATATATATAAAATATATATATATATATATATATATATATATATATATATATATTTATTTTATTTTATTTATTTTTTTTTTTGTGAAGGTATATATATATATATATATATATATATATATATATATATATATATATATATATATATATATATATATATATATATATATATATATAAAATATATATATATATATATTTTTGTGAAGGTATATATATATATATATATATATATATATATATATATATATATATATATATATTTATATATATATATATATATATATATATATATATATATATATATATATATATATATAATATATATATGAAATGTGTTGTATACACATGGGTGACCTGTATGCTATGTGTAATCTATATATATTATATAGCTATATATATGTGTTATATTTAGATATGATTTGACATTGTGTTGGGTATGGTTGGTTCATAGGCATGGTATAGCCTAGACTAGGGCTCTTAGCCTATGTGTGGCTTGAATGCCTAGTATGGAGTCTAGAATAGACTGTTTAGCTTTGATAGGACCTAGAATGGCTTGTTTGACCTAGTGAGACTTGGTTAGACCTAGTTGACCATAGTTTGGCTTAGGTTTGACTTTAGGGTTGACCAGAGTTGACCAAGAGTTTGACTTTGTCCTAGATTGACCTAGAAATCATGTAGATGCATCATAAACATCATTTGTCTTATTTTTTTAAACATATTATAACCCATATTACTCTGTTTAGGACACTGTGACTCCGGTACAGACATCTGATATTATACTACTCTTTTAAGAGTACCAGGCGAGTACATTCTCTGATAGTTCTTCCATTTACTTGTCGTTTACTATATTTCAGTTATAGCTAGTTCTATCTGATTCTCTATTTCAAACACGATTTGATATTACTGGATCCATTTCATGCGACACTCACTTATTTAAGTCCGGCCTCTATTTCTGGAACCACCTACTGGAACCACCCTGGAATTATTTACTGGAACCATTCATGTACTGGTTGGACTTATACTATTTTGCGTCGGATTATGGATTCACTTGTACTTGTTGGGCGAGGAAATATTGGAATAGGCATGTGAACATACCCAAATACTGGAACCACTCCCTTGGAATTATACTGGAACGATAGCCATCCCACACTTGGCCGAGTGTGTGATGTGCCGTATTACCTACAGCCGTTCACATGTCGATCCCGATATTTTAAAACACACTGTTAGAGTATAGGCTGGACTCACCCTGGAACCTTTGATCACCGACTGGACTCACCTTATACCGGACTCATCTTGTACTGGAACCACCTGGTATCAGATTCATGTTGTCTGGATTTACTTGGGTTTTGCACTTGTTTACATTTACTATCTGGACTTATTATGTTACCTTAGTTCAGCTAAATTTATTTACAGTCTTCATTGCCATCATTCTTCTCTTGTTTTAGTTACTTTGCTTTCCTTGTATCTTAACTGTTTCTCTATGCCATCACATGTATACAAACTGCCATATTCATCAATAAAACTGTTATAACTGCTTTATAGTTCTCTGTCATTTACTTGGGATTTCTTGATGAGTTGTACTCGTTCCTGTCCTGACTGGACCTGTTGAAATTTTAATGATGATTGCCCTGAGGACACATGCCCTACATATTATGGACCCGGAGACGGGATGACTACCTTTGGCCCCAACACTCAGGAGTTACCGGGATTTAGTTTAGTAGACTATCATCTGTTTTTCATGTCGAACTTTTGTATTGTTCTGAGACTTGCGTAGTTTTGAGATTGTTAAGAGTTGTTATTATTTTAGTAGTTGTCCTTCTATTCTTAGTTTAATTCTTCTCTGATTATCATATCATTCTTAGACTGTGATTGAGATTCATTATATCAATACTTGTCCTCCATTCGGAGTTGAGATTTTGACAAGTACATTATATAATTGCGTGAGTTGCTGGTTAGATAGTGACCTAGAACAGCGTTCTACCGCCGACACTGTGGCGTAGGCTGGGCGTTGTTACGCACTCGTACCCTCACAGTGGGTGCGGGTCGTGACAGGATATTAGGACAAAAGCGTCGTTGTTGCTGCTCAACAGGTTTAGCGTTAGGCAGAATATTCAGTCGGTGGATTGCGACTTTGTCACCCTCATTTCCCGTATTTCCCGTATTTCATAATTATACTCGTATTTGGATTTTTTGGCATGTATTTTTATTTTTCTCAGCTTGTGGAATTTTGGTATTTCTCGTATTTTGGGTTTTCTCATGGCTCGGTTTTATTGGGGATGGTTCGGTTTGGTTCGATTTTATGTGAGTTAGATCACCCTAGCCCTATGCTACACCCTCAACCAACCACAACTCCCCTCTTTATATCTCCACCAACCTCTTCTCTCTCTTCATAACCACCATTAATTTCTTCTTCTTCTTCTTCTTCCTCCACACAACTCCCCAACCCCTAGGCAAGTGCATCTTGCCACTACATGAGGACCCTCTTTTCTTTGTCCATTTGCTAGTTTAGGACATGGAGATCAACATTAGTTCTTAGGTTTTTATGATTTAGAGTCTCTGTTGATGTAGATCTAAGTTATTGCTATTTTTGGATTTTACATGTTTTGATCCATTTTGGTTGGTTTTCTTTGAGTTTTGATGTTTCCATGTGGAAGAGCTTTCAGTTTCACTCCAGTTGAAGCCTTGGAAATCCGGATTTGGAGTTCGGATGGCCAAGTTATGAACTTGTGAAGCTTTGGGTTCTTCCTTGGTGTTCTTACTGTTTGGAGAAGACAGTGAGCAGTGTGCAGAGCTATTTTGCTACGCACACTGAGCTACGCGCGCTCTTTAGCGCTGCGTACGCAGGCTTGAGTACGCTTCCTGTTGGAAGCGTGTCTCCTTGAGCGTGCGTGACTTTCACGCAGCTGCTCCCTGTAGCGTGCGTGACTTTCACTCACTGCTCCCTTGAGCGTGCGTGACTTTCACGCAGCTGCTCCCTTGAGCGTGCGTGACTTTCACACACTGCTCCCTGTAGCGTGCGTGACTTTCACACACTGCTCTCCTGTAGCGTGCGTGACTTTCACACACTGCTCCCTGTAGCGTGCGTGACTTTTCATGTACGCTGCCCCTGAGCGTGCGTGACTTTTCACCCACGCTGCCCCTTGAGCGTGTGTGACTTTTCACATACGCTGCCCCCTTGAGCGTGCGTGACTTTCACATACGCTGCCCTCCTGCGTGCGTGTTATATTGCGTATGTATTCCCCCTGCGTGCGTGCTTTTGTGCGTACGCATCCCCTGACCCATATTTTGATATTTTATTAGATATTTTACGCCCATTTTATATCCTTACGCCTTTTGTCCTGAACTTGATTTTACTTAACATGTTTGGAATGACTATTGTACATGGCCTGGTATGATAAGGAACTAGCATAACACGACAATAACCCGTAGTGGTGCACTCCTGACATGCCCAACCTGACATGATAGTGGCCCGTCGTGGCGCACTCCCGACAAGTACCCTGACATGATTTATCTTGATAACTTAACTTGACTTGCCTTGACACCGTGGGTGGTTCTTCGTGCTTGCTTGTTAAATCTACTTGTCCTGTCTTGCATCATGTCTAGGATGGGACTCCTGAGTACCACGGTCAGGAGTACCTACTAAAATGGATTAAGGTTAATAACTAGAATAACTCAGTAGTCATGAAGAGATGACACAGCTACCGGCAATCCCGTTACCTGGGCGCTCTTGGGATCTGTAGCCTGTCGTCGAGTAGGGCACATTTCTAGCGTACCGTCGAGTGTTTCACCCTCTAAGTCACCTAAGGGTACATTTGTCTCCTGGACGATGTACCCACCTGAATTCAACCCTAATCTTTTGTCCTGGGTAGCCTGGATGGTCTGCAGGGCTTGTGGCTGTGGAACAATCTCACTGCATCTTGTTAGTAATTAGGCCTGTGATAACCCTAGTTAGTTAAAGTAGTAAGCCGTAGGATCTGCTTGGCCGTGATTGATTGAATGAGGTATAACCAGTCTAGTCATGTCTTGATCCCATGCAAGATTGCTTCCTGTCTTTATTACTTACATTACTTATCTTGCCGATAAATGGTGGGAAACCAAGCTCTGTTCAGATGAAGGGTTACAACCCCGGTCCTTGTTTGGTTTACGGGTTGTAACCTGGCTATCAGAATAGTTCCATGGTTATCTCGTCGTATATCATCCTGACATGTTTTCATAATTTTAGTTTAATACTGGATTTTCTTGTGCTATTTGCTGGCTTTTGTTCTTATTTCGTGGCCCTCTTGTGGCACTTGCTCTTTCTGGAGTTGACCCAGCTGGTTTTGTGTGGTCAGATTTCGGAGCAGCTCCCGAGGATCTACCAAGCTTCCAGCCCAATGGTGGCGACTAGAAGGAACCCGGGCTACGAGTAGGTTTTCTATTTTGTTTCGCTCACTCTATTATAAATTTATTCTTTTGATGCGTTTAGCCGACGAGCACCTGTTAGCTCGACGCACTTTTACTTACTGTCTGCCTACGGGCTGTAAACATGATTAACAAATCCTAGGGTTGATCATGTATGACTTAACTCTTGCTAGTCCTAGCATTTTGTACGACTAGCTTCATGATCAGCTGATATATAATATTTGGGACGCCTTTTATTGTATATTTAATGATCATACATCTTGTATTTATATTACTTGCTTGAGATTGAGACAATAGACTTGACCTTAAGAGACTGTTGGCTTGTAGTAAACCCTCATAACTAGACAGCCGTGACCGTATAGTTGAGATGTATTCTATTTCAATATTCGTAGCTGGCTATGTCTGCCCCTGCTCTCCAGTATTCTGGTTCTGGGGCGTGACATGGTTTAAGTGGTGGCCCATACAGGTCTTGTCAATCAAGAAATGTGAGGGTTGACCGAATAGATGTCTCAATCAGTATTCGCCCTTGATCTCCGCCCGTATTTTCAAACCCCTGAAATTCTTGCCCTGATTACATGCTTGTATCGTTGATCTGTCCTGGTCCTTCCTTATTGTTTCCCTGTGTCGTCTTCCTCAGCGGTACTGTACCTGACCCTGCCGATCAGCGAGGTGGAGCACATCCTGTGGACCAGCAGCAACCTGGAGATCAAGTCCAGCATTCCGGGGTAGCCTCCAGAGTAATACCTACTGGAGGAGGGTCACCAGTTCGGCCCGTCCAGCCCGTAGAGCCAGATGATGGTACCTTAGTAGGCCTATCAGAACCTTGATAGCTTTCCAGGATCGTCGAAGCGACGCCCTGCACCAGACAGTTCAAGATGCTTTGACCAGAGGCGGACATCCAGGAAACCAGGCGGCGAACAGCTTCAAGCGATTGAACCCTCCTTTCTTCGACGTCACCGAGGATGCGATTGCCGCAGATGTATGGCTTCAGGATACCGAGGTGATTCTGGAAGCAGCCAGGACACCTGAGAATGAGAAGGTGGCGGTGGAACGCCTGCAGTTGTTGGATTTATCTCGCAGTTGGTGGGCAGCGCAAGCCATAGGATTAGTGGCACCCATTGCTTGGGCAGTGTTTAGAGAGAGATTCCAGACGAAGTATTTCAATGCTGTGGCTCGGTACGACCTGCAGACCAGATTTACCAACTTGAAGCAAGGAGGCAGATCAGTCGACAGTTATGCATCGGAGTTTTCTAGGCTGAGTAGGTTTGCCCCCACCTTGGTGGCGACCGAGTTTGATAGGGCCCAGCGATTCTAGCAGGGACTGTATTTGGAGATCTTGTTGGCGGTTGAGCATTTCGAGCACCAGACGTTCGATGCAGTTTTGAGAGCCGCTAGGAGGCATGAGTATACCTCCCAGAGGATCGTGGATAGGACCGGGAGCAGGAAGCGGTCCCACAGTCAGATGCACAAATTATCAGCTCCAGCCCCGGCAGCTAGGGGATTGACCATTGGAACTCCGAGGCGGGCGGCCTCAGTAACGTCGGTTCAGCATTCGACCCCGACGTACCCACAACAGTAGAAGCAGAAGCAGACTTCCGCGATGGGGTGTTCTCATTGCGGAAAGCTAGGACATGTGGTGGCAGACTGTCGCAGGGCACAGGAATTATGCCTGGCTTGTGGAGCAGCAGATCATAGGATTGGGGCTTGCCCGAATAGGGGTGGTTCATCAGCATCCAACCCTTCTAGCTCTTCGGTGAGAGGACCGGCCCCAACACAAGTTCAGCAGCAGTAGTATCAGTCTTTGAGGCCCTTGTCGCCTCAGTCTCAGGCATTCCAGCAACAACACCCCCAGCAGTATGCACAAGCCCAAGCTCAGACCCAGAATAGGCAAAGAGGTTTCCAGCAGAGGGGACCAGCAGCCAGAGGACAAGGTCAGGCCATGATAATGGCTATGGAAGAAGAAGTTGCACCAGGTGAGGTTGTGGCAGGTACTATTCTCGTCAACTCCTTTCCAGCTTCGGTATTGTTTGATTCTGGTGCATCGCATTCATTCATGTCTGCACGATTCACGACACGGATAGGATTGGAGCCCGAGTCATTATCAGTGAGGCTCAATATACTTACTGGTAATGGCCTTGTGGGAGTAGATCGAGTGCTTTCCTCGTGTCGGATCGTAGTTAGCGGTAGGAAGTTCCCCGCTAGATTTATAGAGTTTCCTATGGCATACTATGATGTAGTCCTAGGCATGGATTGGTTGAGGAACCAGTATGCTAGGATAGACTGCCATATTGGCAGAGTTGTCTTTAGTATCCCCGGCGAGCCAGAGTTTTCATTTTCCAGAGGCGCAGTGGAGCCATCTTCCCCAGCATTGCGGATGGCAGTAGCAGCAGTGCAGTTACCCCGGATAGTTGAAGAGTTTCCAGATGTCTTTCCAGAGGAGCTTCCAGGGATGCCGCCAGAACGGGAGATTGAGTTCACTATAGACTTGATTCCCGGGACAGCACCAGTGTCAGAGCGAGTCTACAAGATGGCGCCTTCAGAGTTAGAGATTTTATACAAGATGATTGAAGAACTCAGGACCAAGGGATTCATTCGTGCAAGTGGATCGCCTTGGGGAGCCCCGATGCTTCTTGTGAAAAAGAAGGATGGTACGTCCAGGCTATGTGTTGATTATCGTACCTTGAATTCGGTGACAATCAAGAACAGATACACTCTTCCGAGGATAGATGACTTGTTTGATCAGCTCAGAGGGGCTTCAGTGTTCTCGAAGATCGACTTACGGTCGGGATACCACCAGATCAGAGTCAGAGAGCAGGACATCCCGAAGACAGCATTCAGATCGAGGTATGGGCATTGGGAGTTCCTTGTTATGCCCTTTGGAGCGACCAATGCGCCGGCAGTATTCATGGACCTCATGAATCGCATCTTCATGCCTTACTTGGATCAATTTGTGATCGTGTTCCTAGATGACATCCTGGTCCACAGCAAGAGCGAAGCAGAGCATGAGCAGCATCTCAGAGTCGTCCTCCAGACGCTTAGGGAGCATCAGTTGTACGCCAAGTTCAGTAAATGCGAGTTCTGGCTCGATCGCATTTCGTACTTGGGTCACATCATTACCCAAGGAGGAGTGGAAGTGGATCCCCAGAAGATTGTGGCTATCGAGTCATGGCCGGTACCCAGCTCAGTGGCAGAGGTTCGCAGCTTTCTTGGATTGGCCGGCTGCTATCGGCGGTTCGTTTCAGATTTCGCAAGGATTTCAGCGCCGATGACCCAGTTGACACGCAAAGATGTACCATTTGTTTGGACAGCAGAGTGTCAGGAATCATTTGAGAGGTTGAAGCGAGGTTTGATAACGGCTCCCATTCTCACCCTTCCAGATGGGACCGGAGGATTCACAGTTTATTGCGACGCTTCAGGCAGAGGATTGGGATGTGTCTTGATGCAGCATGGGAAGATAATATCTTATGCGTCACGTCAACTTCGTGATCATGAGAAGAATTACCTGACCCACGACTTGGAATTAGCGGTGGTAGTGTTTTCTTTGAAGTTGTGGAGACACTACTTGTACGGAGATAGAGTGGAGATCTTTACTGATCATAAGAGCCTGAAGAATGTTTTCACCCAGAAGGACCTTAATATGCGGCAGAGAAGATGGGTCGACCTATTGGTGGATTATGATGTGAATTTGCAGTATCATCCCGGGAAGGCCAACGTTGTAGCAGATGCATTGAGTAGGAGAGTCGGAGTTTATTTCCTGACGGTGCAACCAGAATTATTGGCAGATCTTCAGAAGATGGGAATTAAAGTGGTTCTTCCTACCACTGTGGCATTGATGGCCAGTCTACAGGTTCAGTCCAGCATAGTTGAGAGGATCCGGATGGCGCAGTCAGCAGATTCCAAGCTTCAGCGACTCAGAGCAAAGTGTGAAGCAGGAAGAAGGCCAGAGTTATGTATCCATGAAGACGGTATACTTTGGCACGACACTCATCTTTGTGTACCCAGTGGAGATATCAGACAGGAAGTCATGGCAGAAGCCCACAGTTCACAGTATTCTATTCATCCGGGTGGTACGAAGATGTACCGTGATATCCGTCAGCACTTCTGGTGGAATGGCATGAAGAGGGAGATAGCCCGGTTTGTCTCTCGGTGTTTGGTTTGCCAACAGGTTAAAGCTGAACATCAGAGGCCCGCTGGACTTCTTCAACCCTTACCGATCCCAGAATGGAAATGGGAACATATAGCCATGGATTTCGTGACCGGATTGCCCAGATCTCCGGTTGGCAGAGATGCTATTTGGGTAATTATGGACAGGCTTACCAAGGTGGCATACTTTCTCCCATTCAGAGTTGGACAGTCGACGGCGCAGCTAGCAGAGATGTATCTCAGGCAGATCGTCAGGCTTCACGGTGTGCCAGTCAGCATCACCTCAAACAGAGATTCAAGATTTATATCACACTTTTGGCGCAGCTTGCAGAAGAGTTTGGGGACTCGTCTTCAGTTCAGCTCAGCTTATCACCCGCAGACGGATGGTCAATCAGAGCGCACAATCCAGACCCTTGAAGATATGTTGAGATCCTGTACCCTTGACTTCGGTGGTTCATGGGAGAATCATCTGCACCTGGTGGAATTCTCGTACAATAACAGTTATCAGGCCAGTATCCAGATGGCACCCTTCGAGGCTCTTTATGGCAGGAAGTGCAGATCCCCGCTAGCATGGGACGATGTCGGGGAGAGGCAGATGCTCGAACCCGAATTGATTTCCCAGACGGTTGAAGTGGTCAGAAAGGTCAGAGATCACCTCCGAGTTGTCCAAGACCGCCAGCGCCATTGGGCCGATGCTCATCGGCGTCCCTTAGAATTTGCTGTCGGCGACCATGTATTCCTTAGGATCTCGCCTAACCGCGGCGTCATTCGCTTCGGCGTACGGGGAAAGCTTAGTCCTAGGTATATAGGGCCGTTCGATATTCTAGAGCGAGTAGGAGACGTATCCTATCGTCTCGCTCTTCCGTCGTCGCTAAGTGAGGTGCATGATGTATTCCATGTGTCCCAATTACGACGGTATATTCCGGACCCGAGCCACGTCCTAGACCATTCGGAATTGGTTGTTGGTACCAACCTTTCGTATGAGGAGAGGCCCGTGTCTATTTTGGACCGGAGGGAAAAGATACTCAAGAACAAGACTATTAAATTAGTCCGTGTTGCTTGGGGTCATCACTCTCTGGGTGAGTCAACGTGGGAGCGTGAGGACGACATCCGATCGCAATATCCCTACCGGTTGGACTCGTGAGGTATAATGTCTTTCTTATGCCTTACGTTTTCCCTTCCTTGCTTGCATTGTATGATTGTATGATTGAACTGCTTTGTGTAGCTTGCCTGTGCTTAGTGTAGCTTGTCGTGACAATCTCTAGTTCCTTGATTAAATTCCGAGGACGGAATTCTTTTAAGGTGGGTAGAGTTGTCACCCTCATTTCTCGTATTTCCCGTATTTCGTAATTATACTCGTATTTAGATTTTTTGGCATGTATTTTTATTTTTCTCAGCTTGTGGAATTTCGGTATTTCTCGTATTTTGGGTTTTCTCATGGCTCGGTTTTATTGGGGATGGTTCGGTTTGGTTCGGTTTTATGTGAGTTGGATCACCCTAGCCCTATGCTACACCCTCAACCCACCACAACTCTCCCTCTTTATATCTCCACCAACCTCTTCTTTCTCTTCATAACCACCATTAATTTCTTCTTCTTCTTCTTCTTCTTCTTCTTCCTCCACACAACTCTCCAACCCCTAGGCAAGTGCATCTTGCCACTACATGAGGACCCTCTTTTCTTTGTCCATTTGCTAGTTTAGGACATGGAGATCAACATTAGTTCTTAGGTTTTTATGATTTGGAGTCTCTGTTGATGTAGATCTAAGTTATTGCTATTTTCGAATTTTACATGTTTTGATCCATTTTGGTTGGTTTTCTTTGAGTTCTGATGTTTCCATGTGGAAGAGCTTTCAGTTTCACTCCAGTTGGAGCCTTAGAAATCCGGATTTGGAGTTCGGATGGCCAAGTTATGAACTTGTGAAGCTTTGGGTTCTTCCTTGGTGTTCTTGCTGTTTGGAGAAGACAGTGAGCAGTGTGCAGAGCTATTTAGCTACGCACACTGAGCTACGCGCGCTCTTTAGCGCTGCGTACGCAGGCTTGAGTACGCTTCCTGTTGGAAGCGTGTCTCCTTGAGCGTGCGTGACTTTCACGCAGCTGTTCCCTGTAGCGTGCGTAACTTTCACACACTGCTCCCTTGAGCGTGCGTGACTTTCACGCAGCTGCTTCCTTGAGCGTGCGTGACTTTCACACACTGCTCCCTGTAGCGTGCGTGACTTTTACACACTGCTCTCTGTAGCGTGCGTGACTTTCACACACTGCTCCCTATAGCGTACGTGACTTTTCATGTACGCTGCCCTGAGCGTGCGTGACTTTTCACCCACGTTGCCCCTTGAGCGTGCGTGACTTTTTACATACGTTGCCCCCTTGAGCGTGCGTGACTTTCACATACACTGCCCTCCTGCGTGCGTATTATATTGCGTATGCATTCCCCCTTCGTGCGTGCTTTTGTGCGTACGCATCCCCTGACCCGTATTTTGATATTTTATTAGATATTTTATGCCCATTTTATATCCTTACGCCTTTTGTCCTGAACTTGATTTTACTTAACATGTTTGGAATGACTATTGTACATGGTCTGGTATGACAAGGAACCAGCATAACATGACAGTGACCCGTAGTGGTGCACTCCTGACATGCCCAACCTGACATGATAGTGGCCCGTCGTGGCGCACTCCCGACAAGTACCCTGACATGATTTATCTTGATAACTTAACTTGACTTGCCTTGACACCGTGGGTGATTCTTCGTGCTTGCTTGTTAAATCTACTTGTCCTGTCTTACATCATGTCTAGGATGGGACTCCTGAGTACCACGGTCAGGAGTACCTACTAAAATGGATTAAGGTTAATAACTAGAATAACTCAGTAGTCATGAAGAGATGACACAGCTACAGGCAATCCCGTTACTTGGGCGCTCTTGGGATCTGTAGCCTGCCGTCGAGTAGGGCACATTTTCAGCGCACCGTCGAGTGTTACACCCTCTAAGTCACCTAAGGGTACATTTGTCTCCTGGACGATGTACCCACCTGAATTCAACCCTAATCTTTTGTCCTGGGTAGCCTGGATGGTCTGCAGGACTTGTGGCTGTGGAACAATCTCACTGCATCTTGTTAGTAATTAGGCCTGTGATAACCCTAGTTAGTTAAAGTAGTAAGCCGTAGGATCTGCTTGGCCGTGATTGATTGAATGAGGTATAACCAGTATAGTCATGTCTTGATCCCATGCAAGATTACTTCCTGTCTTGATTACTTACATTACTTATCTTGCCGATAAATGGTGGGAAACCAAGCTCTGTTCAGATGAAGGGTTACAACCCCGGTCCTTGTTTGGTTTACGGGTTATAACCTGGCTATCAGAATAGTTCCATGGTTATCTCGTCGTATATCATCCTGACATATTTTCGTAATTTTAGTTTAATACTGGATTTTCTTGTGCTATTTGCTGGCTTTTGTTCTTATTTCGTGGCCCCCTTGTGGCACTTGCTCTTTCTGGGGTTGACCCAGCTGGTTTTGTGTGGCCAGATTTCGGAGCAACTCCCGAGGATCTACAAAGCTTCCAGCCCAATGGTGGCGACTAGAAGGAACCCGGGCTACGAGTGGGTTTTCTATTTTGTTTCGCTCACTCTATTGTAAATTTATTCTTTTGAGGCGTTTAGCCGACGAGCACCTGTTAGCTCGACGCACTTTTACTTACTGTCTGCCTACGGGCGGTAAACATGATTAACAAATCCTAGGGTTGATCATGTATGACTTAACTCTTGCTAATCCTAGCATTTTGTACGACTAGCTTTATGATCAGCTGATATGTAATATTTGGGACGCCTTTTATTGTATATTTAATGATCATACATCTTGTAATTATATTACTTGCTTGAGATTGAGACAATATGCTTGACCTTAAGAGACTGTTGGCTTGTAGTAAACCCTCATAACTAGACAGCCGTGACCGTATAGTTGAGATGTATTCTATTTCAATATACGTAGCTGGCTATGTCTGCCCCCGCTCTCCAGTATTCTGGTTCTGGGGCGTGACAGACTTACGGTCTAACCCCGACATGTCCTCATAGCTCCAAGCGAAGACGTCGATGTTTTCCTTGACAAGTTGTACCAAGGATTCCCGATCCTCCCCTAACAGGCTTTTGCTGACGAAGATGGGTTTTGACGAGGATTCATCCCCAAAGTCAATTTGCTCGACTTCTTCTTCGGTGGGAGGCTCTCGTTGTTCCAAGCAAGATTCCTATTGAGATCTTAAGCGTTGAGCCTAGAGTTCTTCTTTGAAGAATTCCAATGTCTGATTGTTGTCTTCTTCTGGAGGATGCGCGGATGTCATATTGACAGACAACACTTTCCAGAAGATTGGGTCGATGCTGGTGTCAGAGTCCCAAGTAGAAGCTTCCCAAGTAGAAGCTTTAGATGAGTGAGAATGCACTAAGGCCTCCGTCTCTGAGATTTTTGGGGTTGCTATAGGCATTACGTAACCTACTCTCCGTTGAGTGCGATGATAGTAGTCCAGTGGCTTCCCCTTTGGAACAAGGGGTCGCAAGGGAAGACGTCAACCTTTCCCGTAATTCAAGCCTTTGTCGCTTTTCAAATAATAATCCATCTTTTGGATGAGATACTTTGCTTGATTGGTGTATCGGTATATTTGTAATCTACCATTATCCGTTTCTGGTTCGACCGAAAAGAGGTCCTGATGATGTTCCACTTTACCAAAGAAGATAGGTTTTTTGTCCTTATTCTGAGGTGGAACTATATAACAGACTTTCCGGTATGGGATGACCCGATGTACATTGTCAACAGTTGTTACTTGCATTTGTAACGATCGTAAGACATTATATAAAATATAAATAGCATTCCAATATGGAAGATTCGAATAGTTCAAAGACAACCTTTTATTGATCAAATAAGGGATCTTGTTCCGGGGTATTACATCGTTAAGAAAAGGTGCATCTGTGTTAGCAAATATACTCTCCTAACTCTTCGTCTGTCAGAACCAGGATAGCCTTTGGAGGAGGTACAAGTGCCTTTTGTCGTATTTTGGCCACCAGCAGAGCTGATGTTTTGGTAGGAGGAGTTTATCGTGTCCTCCTTGGGAGTCTGACCCGAATAGGTTCCTGAGCTCTTCCTGGGTGTTTGACGACCAAATGAGCCGGGGCCTTCCCATGCAACTTGGCCATGAGAGGAGCTATCATTGTGGAGATTTTCCCTTAAGTCGTACCTTCAAAGGCACTTCAGTCGCTATCTCAGCTTCTGTTTCAGCCTCTGCTTCAGCCTGTGCTTCATCGTCAGTATCATTGGCTTTATCGTCCAAGTGAACTGACTTGTATAGATTGGAGTCAGTGAAGAATGCTTCGACCCCTCTGAAGGGACTGACATCAGCGAACTCTGTCCTGACTATGCCATTGGTGGATACATATTTCAAGCACTAATGGAGGGTGGACGGCACAATCATGTATTCGTGTATCTATGGACGTCCCAACAGGACGTTGAAAGAGATGCCAGCATCGATGACATAGCAAGTCCCTCTGTCTAGAGATCACCAATATGGCACTTTAGACGGATCTTACCCAGAGGCTCGCTCTTTCCAGCATTGAAGCCGTTGATGATAGTATGGGATACAATCAGGCGATGCATCAGGATCCCTAAGGTTTGGAGCAGAGTCCGAAGGATGATGCTGAAGGAGGACCCTGGATCAATTTGAATATGATCCACCTTGATAGCACTAATATGCCTTATGTAGTACAGTGGTCTGTTATGTCGATTATTCTTAAGTAGCATGTCTTGCTGAGTGAATATAATATTGGGGATTATTTTTCCCTTCCATTATGGCAGTACGGACATGCGGCTGGATCTTCTTCAGGTTGCTGGACCTAACTTGTTAAAGATTCGGCATCATTCAGTGCTTCATATAGCGCGTCCCGAGTATCTGCAAGTTGTGGTAATATGCCAGAATGTTTGAAAGCTGTGCCAATATATCAAAGTTGTGGGGTTTAGTCAACCCCGAAGCACCTTCTTTTCTCAAAGGCTTGTTGAAACGAGCCTCCTTCTATTTTTTGTCTGTTGTTGGAGGTTGGGATGAACCTTCCCCTTGGGAAGCAGTAGTGGTGACGAGAGGCGCTTCTTCTGCTTTGACTTTGTCGTTACCGGTATGGCCTCTTCGGAGAAGGAACTGACCATTTGGCAAGAATTGATCTTCTTTCCTTTACTTTTGGTGGTAGAGCGTACCACCGATTCAGTCAACTCCATAGCTAGATCTGGGTGGACGCACATGATCTCGCCTCGGGATGTAGTTAGTGGCACTAACCCACTTACGTTGTCACGAGTCAGTGGAAGGTTGGTTACTTCCATGGTCACCTTTGGGATGGGGATGACACCATCTTGAGCCTCAGTTGGCAGCAGGGTGCCAAACTGAAGATACACCATGTTTGCGGAGACCACCTTGTCCATATAGTCAAGGGAGAGGACATACGCATTGATCATGCGTTGGATGTGTTCTTCAATATGTAGCAGTCCCGCGTTGGGTGTCCGATGAACCGATTCTAATGACAATACTTCGGATCGTCCATCCTATCGACCTTATCGGGGAACTTAGGGTCAGGCAACTTGATTTTCTCGCCTTGCATTAGCACCTCGAAGAGCTAAAGGTTGTCTTGGTCATTAAAGGAGTAGACCTTCTTCTGTCATAGTACAGTTGGTGAATTCTGGGCAGAAGCTGCCGCACCCTTAAAAGTATTTACGGTTAAGGCATGTTTTGCAACTTGATTTTCTCGCCTTGCATTAGCACCTCGAAGAGCTAAAGGTTGTCTTGGTCATTAAAGGAGTAGACCTTCTTCTGTCAGGAGTAGACCTTAAAAGTATTTTCTATAATTCTACCAAAGACTGGTCCTACCGATGAAGTTATATATCTCGAAAGCGCACCTCTCTACCATTTGTACTATCACATTCATTTCAATCTTCCACGAACTATCATGACTTCCATGATCAGTGCAAGGAAGTTATTATTTATATGGGAGGAGTATTCCATTTCAATATTCTATGTGGCAAGAATATCAAATCATGTTATAACTACTATTATGTTGGTTTATCATTATTATATGTTTTATTGCTTCACTTTTGTGTTTCATTGTTTTGTATAACGCTTCACTCTTTACAGGGAGCATTCCATTTTGATGAAATAGCAAAGGGGAGAAATATGTAAACATGATGATGCTCTGTAATTGTTCGATATATTATGGGGATACTGTTGTTTTTGTTCCTATTTGTTCGTATCGAAGAAGAAACAATTTTTGTATCAGTCATGGTTTGTTAATTATCAAAATTGGGGATATAGTTGGCCCAATTGGTCATGGTCAACTCGATTTTGATAACTAACTGAATCTTGATTCGATATAACACATCCAGAATTGATGTGTTTTTCTTGTACCTTAGACCCATCATCCGTCAAATCATAAACAATTTATTGATGTCGATATTCTTAGCATATAAGGACTCCAGCATCTCACATAAGACAAAAACATATTCTAAACTTGCATTGTGATTATACACGTTTTCATCTACGAATCGTGAGATGTATTCGTAGACCTGTGTATCTCGAGCTTTCAATCCTCTTTAGGTCTATGTTTGGCTATCTCAAGGCAAACACTAGTACATGCATCTTCTTGACATAAAAAATGATATTTCATCTTGTCGTGCTATATATAATAGTTTGGGTTGTCCATGTTAGCTATCCAAACATGTTTCACCTTCTTTCTCTCTTTCTTTCTTTCAGTCAATTGGTCAAGAACCTAATATTGAATTATGATGCTCAGATACCACTATATTGGGAACAGATTGTGGAATGCAACATAATAAAAATTTCTTCGACTGAAATTAATCCATGAGGAGTGAATAATAAATGAACCTATAAGTGCACGGTCACAAATCCCCAAACCATAATCATAAACATATATTATTTTATAAAAAAAACCATATTAGAGCAAAATCACGACAATCAAATTCAAACATCACTTCGAACACAGATCACCAAACTACTCAAAGATGGAGAATAAATTACAAATAGAAAATGAACGAAGTTACAAAGTACAAGAGCATGAAAATGATCCACTTTGTTAACATTTACAACATGAGTCTCCTTGAACGATCTTCTTAAATGTCTTTTTGATCTCTCTCGAATCACCTATTTCCCTTTATTTGAAAGTTGTACATATGCCTTACCGTCCAATTTGGTTAAAAAAAACCATAATATAAGCACCTCTCAAAAGATCTAAAGTTTGCAGCGACCTGGACAGTCAAAACTTAATCAAAAAATTGATCCCACCTATTGACTTCCACACGAGATCGAAGTTTAGGTCTGAAAACTAGAATTCTGGTTTCATGCGTTACCTGCTCTCAAGATAAACTAAATTTTCGAGCAAGAAAACAAAAAAAAAAACTCAATTTCATGTATTGCATGTGCTTGAAAAAACTAAAATTTTGAATTTTTTTACACTACCTATATTTTCATGCACTTTCTTTATCACCTTCGACCAGTCTGAACTTCTTTAATCATCGGACGATACTCGTCACACTCTGGTCTTTCTCCACAAGCAAGGAACCTGCACCAACAATGAGCACCTTTTTTTAATAAAAGAATTGAACCTTTTTCTAAAATAATATATATTATGTTTCATTGTTCCCCTTAAATTATTTAATCAATTATAAATTGTGAACAAGTTTCTTTAGAACCATAGTGGAAGAAAATTATAGGGCAGTCGAAGTCCAACCCTGAAAGCCTCAACTAAGGATATAGAAGACTACACTACTTCTATTAAACTTCAAACACCGGTTCGAACACGGATCACCAAACTACTCAAATATGTAGAATGAATTACAAATAGATAATGAACAAAGTTACCAAACAAGAAGGATATGAAGATGATCCACTTCGTCAACATTGAAGACACGAGTCTACTTGAACGTTCTTCTCAAATATTCTTTTTTACCATCCTTGAATCCTCTCTCTCTCTCCCTTTCTTTGAAAGTTGTACATATGTTGAAGCCTCCAGTTTGGTTTAAAAACTATAATATAAGCATCTCTTAAAATATCCAATGTTTAGAGCGATCTGGACTGTCATAACTTTTTTCTTTTGCATAATACCAAAAATTTTGCCTAAAAACTTGAATTCTAGTTTCCTGTATTGTCCACACTCAATAAACACTAGAGTTTTGAGCAAAAGAACCCCAGTTTCTTTCTCTTCTTATGCTCATGAAAAAAAAACTATATTTATAATTTTTTTACTACATGTATTTTCATGCACTTCCTTTGTCACCTTTTGTTGGGAACGCGGTGTGACCTGAACCGAAGTTGGCCCATGAGGTACGATATTGAATTATGCCTATATACCTTAAAAGAGAATTCTCATGTAAGGCCTGAACCAATTCCAATTATCTACACCTTTGTTTCAATACAAAAAGTCCAGAAAGACTGAAACCTGTGTTATTATAAAGAAAAGAGTACAACAAGAATCATTAACAAGAATTTCGAGTACAATAAAATCTGAGAATTGGGGCGATGGAGATTAAGTCTACTTCAACTTCTTTACTCCCTTGACGATCTGATGTGAAGGTTAATGATGCTTTCATGTTGTTGAACTTTTAACAGCAAAGGGAACTCTATCACTGAAAGCTTTCTCTCTCCGAAAGTTCTTAACAAAGATGTAGCATAGTCTTTTCGTATCTCCCTCTGTGTGTACGTGAGGACGACACTGTCCTCTATTTATAGCTTTTCTTCACTAGAACAGCTATGCGCATCTATGCAAAAAATACACTGTCTTCTGTCTCAAGATGCATAAAACTGGATAGGCACATGAGCAACCAATAATACGTATGAGTGAACGTGTACTAAAATCATGTATGACTCATCATGTGGCTTTGAACGTGCTATACTAAACACTATCATGGCTAGACACGATCTGTTCATGGAAAATAGAATAACTATGTGTCAGATAACACTTGAACGCATAGATTTTAAATGCATACTGCAAATAACTATCTCAGAAGTAGTTGCATAAGGTGGTTCTTTTTACAACTAACGAAGTGTAATGATGATGATGATGTAATTACTGACATTTTCCTCGTCGTCAGCCCACTGCACATTGCCTGAGGCTCATCTTTACATATAAGACACAAGAAAATGTCATGCGTCAAACAGACCATATGTGTCTCTGACTCATCTTCTACTATGCGTCTTTTTAATCAGTATTTAAAAACTGATAGTGCTTCAAGGACTGCTTCTACTGTTAAACTTTATATTTAGGCGCATAACATCTATGCCCCCCTTCTTGTATTTTTATGCTTCTATAAGACCCCCTTCAAAGTTTTCAAAACTTAAACAAGTTTTGAAATACATTGAACAAGAAGCATGAGAGGAAACTTTGCAACATAAAGCTTTGACGCATAACATCACTTGCCATGTTGTCACTGCTTTTACTTTATCCCTTAAAATCAAAACTATCTTCAAAATTCGTATTGGCCATTTCTAGCAATCACTTGGATCGAGGCTAAGTCAACTGTCATCTGCAATTTTAGAACAGACAATCATGTGATAGTTAATGCTGGTTTGATCTTTTTACTAAGAATCAAGCCACATAGTGAATTTGCACCCCTATAAATAGAAAATGTTATGACAGAACTTATCATCATCACTTCTAATTATGCCTTTGCTGGTTCGTGCTCCAGTAAACTCATATAAATTTTTGAGGGGATTCAATATCACTTTGCCAAAAATATTGCTTTTTGGTTATGCCAGAAGTCGAAAAAAAGATGGATCGTTAGAAGCTAACCTTTCTTGAAGTATTCTTCATCTCTTCCTCTTTAATTTCTACTAATCACTTCTTTCACACAATGTAGATGCAAGAGATTTTCACTCTGATCATGTTTGAGCACAACACATCACTAGAGTGCATAGTTATAATTGTAAAAATAAAAGATACACTATTAATAGAAATCTTGCTGTACACATAGATAGAGTTGCTCCCAATCTTAATCAAACAATATGTCGTTAGAAAACACTGTTGTTATACAACTCCTAGGTGCATGATGCTTTTATGTTTTTCTATGTGCCTTTTGTTGTTATGCGGTAGAACTGCATGATTCTTCAAAAGAACAACTGATTTCATGTGCCTAACTCCTTTAAACTTATCATACTTTTGAGGATGTTCCTTGGATCTCTGGAGCTCAGATAAAGCTTGGAAGGAAAGCAAAACATGTCTTGTTCGACATGATCCAGCACATCACGTAGAGGATTTTCGCTATCCTCAGACCTAGCTAGTTGTCTGCACCTATCTGACGAGGCTTGCAACTAGCTGGTTCATTGTGGTAGCATCCGTGATGAGATTGGGTTTGAGTCCCAATCAAAATACTGTCGATGACGAACAATATTGGCATTTGGCGAAAAGAAACGAGCTTTTTGCATGCCCAATTTTGTATTCTCTTGCCTTGGCAAACTGCCTGATGCTATAGAGGGTGACCCACACTTGCTGACGTAAAGTAAGAATATGGGGTTGAGCACCTTTTGGGAGGCCTATCAGTGTTGTATTCCTACCATCAACCTTTTGAGGTTCTGGGAATATTGGCACTAGACTTATATGTCACAGTCTCTTCTCTCTACAGTTGTCTCTTTCAGTCCAATATTTTCCATATTTTTGGTTTACACTGAGAGTCAAGCTGATAAAGAAGATCCGAAATGTAACAAATCTCCATCATCCATCATCATGACTTAAAGATGAAAATCCAGAATGTAATAGATCTCCATCATATGTAATCATGATTGGAAATTAATGTTTGTTTTTGACTTTAATGTTCTTTCATTTTGCTTGGAATTTTCTGCTTTGTGTGAGTTCTGACATATCTTTGAAGAATTACTGTCTCCAAAACAACGCATAACGATTGGAAGTAGAAAACTGACGCATAGTCACAAATAAACTCTGTCATACAAGACTTAGAAACTTTTGGGGATGTGTAAAAAGCTTATCATCAAGCAGAGGCAAGAATTTCACTTTCCATTTGATACATGGAACGCATAAACTGCAACTCTGACTGAAACAGCTATAATTTTTGCAAATCTGACTAAAACGCATAAGATTGCTATTTCTAATTAAAATGTATAAGATTGTTATTTCTGACTTGAAAAGTATAAACTTTTAAAAATTTGACTGAGACAGCTATAAATCTCTTGAACTCCTACTCGGATTCTGTGCCATTAATATAGTCGTTATTTGGCACGAGAATCGAGGAATTTGGTATGATTCATCCGAACGACTCGGGATTCCAAGAGTCATATACTCCTATGCGGCTAGTTGATAGCATTGTATAAATATAGGTGAAAGACGACAGTGAAAAACTTTACTTTTTCTTAAAAAAAATTGTCTTCCTCAAGAACTCTTTCTTCTTCTTTCATTCTGCTAAAAATCATCAGAGCAATGGTCCCCAAAGCTATGACTAAGGCATCCACGACAAGCAAAAATAAGGGAAAGTCGGTCGATCACTCAACTAAAACTTTCCTCATCGGAGTTCAGTCACCGATTGAGGGTAAAACCCTATCTTTCTAGGAAGGACCTTTGCACTTTTCTTTTGTTATTTGTAAGCAGGATGTACAAGGCTATATGCCTATAAGTCTTGATACATGAGTGAGGAAACTCAATTCCAAAATGTGCAGACTAAACTCATCCATTACGCGAATAGTTGTTGTTATGAAGCTTCAACAAAAAATGCACATTTTGATTTATGTTCTTCTATAAGTTGCCGCATGAGTGTAACTAATTTGCACTTATGCGCTCCTTGTAGTATGTGTCATAACAATTCTATTCTTGATGTTAGTGAAAAAATACACGCATAAACGACTATGTGCATGTTTCTATCATAAATAAAAACAACGTACAATTTTGATCAAGTCTTATGACTAATCTTCTTCTTCTCCATGTTGCAGTACATTTTCTAGTCAACTTGCTCGGGGAGTCCTACTTGGATGCACCCAAGGGAATGTTAGGCTCATATCAAGAATGATCAACCTCCTTTAAGATAAAAAAAAATGATTGTTGGTCAAACCCAAAGCTTCTTACAATAGATATTAGATAGTGGGGATTTTGTTCAGAACAATGAGAAGTTTTTAAGACCAGCTTTTCTATTTGGTGACGCTTTGACTTTAACTGGAAGTGACACCACCAAGACTAAAAAGGACAAACATGATTGGATAGTTATTTCAAACAATCGTAAGATGTTTGTACCATCCGTAGAGCGTCATTTAGCCTTGAAAACTTATGCTTCAATCGCCTCTCCGAGAAAGATGGAATATTCATTTACTTGCACACAAACGGGTGTCCCTGTCAGACAGATTGTTCATCGATACAATAATGCCAAGTAAGGTACTTTCGAATGTCAGAAGGGAGCCGTTTCTTTCACTCAGCTAGGTTTGTTGCTTGGAGTCATCAAGAGTGATGCAGGGGCTGGGATACGCTGTTGTAACCCTCACCAACAAATTTATTGCTAAAAACTTGTCTTATCCTATTGGTTCTTGAGGCTGCTAAATTGGATTCATAGTGACAATTTATGGAGCAATGTCTTAGAATGGCTTTTGACCAACTATCAAGGGATTCTGAAATAGTGTGGCTTGTACTATGCTATCAGGGCCTCTTGTTGTGGACTACAGATGAACACACATATGTTTGTTACACTTGCAGAAATATACAATTGTGACACTAGAACATTCTTTACACCTGTTGGTGAAATGGGTTATGCCCTTCACGAGATACATGCGATCTCCAAACTCCCATGGGGTAATGAACCATATGAAGAGTACACCCTAATAGACACATAATTGGCTGCTATGGAGAAGACCAATCCAGATATGGTAGATGTATACAAAGAAATGTTGTTACTATTAGGGTTATATACTAAAAGCATCACTTTTGCATTAACTTTATTTTCTTAAATTTTGAATGAGAATCATATGGGCAAATATTTACATATTGTATTTGTTGCAAGTGTTAATGCAAGTGTTTGATATTCTATATTATAGATAATATGGTGTGTGGTGTCACACAGAAGATGATATTATCAGTTCTCTATGGAATATATAAATAGTTCATAACCTAGATGGACTTGGACAATCCATTGGAAAGGTTGTAGTGTAATCTGGTATTAGTCTATCTTGACTATAGGTTTACACTAGTACATTTTGTGTGTATTGAACAGGACCACTTGAGGTTGTTCTCTTTGTACTGACTACATAAGAGAACAAACACCTCCGTTATTATGGATGCTTGTACTCTTAATCCAGATATAATAACAGACATGTATATGCAGTGTGCATTACGTTGACTCATAAAAGAGTGAGATTTATTGTGGGTCAACAACCTCTATGAATTGGGTAATAACATTGTATGTATGATGGGCTGTTGATTATAAAAGGAATCCATGTCCTAATATGTCGGTTTAATGATGTCCCTTTAAGGAGCTCATAAGGATTGTCATGTAAACCTTGCAGGTGGATTATATCCGACATGACAAATAAAGTTGAGTGGTACTACTTAAGGATAAAAGATATCGATCAATATAGTTGTCAATAACTTAATTTGATCGACGGACATTCGATATCTTCACATGGGGAGCCAAACTAGCATATAATAAAAGGAGCCCATAATCATAATTTTGGATTAGGAAGGTAGTACAACAATAGCTCTCTAGTAGACCAAGCTATTGTTAATGGGCCTGGGTTGTGTGTTTGGGCTGAACACAGGATACACAGATACGTTAGGAGACCTGACCCTAATTTCTCCTCATGGTCCCTGTCGTAGCCTTATACATCCTCTATTCTCTGGCCGTCATAATATAATTAGAAATAAGAAGCTTTCTCTAAATTCGTGATTCACGTAAGGAGAGAAAGGAAGGGCTGCCAAGGAAAAGAAAAGGTTGGGAGATCATCGCCCACATGAAGTCCAACCCGAGGAAGGAATACATACAGAAGATCTTGGGGTCGTGACTGCTCGAGATTACTAGGAACTGTTGTCTTCTTTCTGCCGCATGTATAATTCATGAACCCTAGTTTCAGCATATGAAGGGGTAGGGCACGTTTATATTTGTTTTACTTTCTATCGATCAATACGCACACCAAACTAGGGTCTTGGAAATCCCCAGTTCTATTAGTTACTTCATCATATCTGCTACAGAAGATATACGCCAGGAAAGACTAAGGCCCAATCCCCCTGGGTAAACTATCTCTTTGGAACTCCTACAAAAGAATCCAAACAGAAAGATTTTACGATTTGTCCAATAATGACAGATACCGAAATCAAAGCCTTGATGAAGGAGCTTGAGAAGAAGAATTTAAAAGGAGATGACGACAGCCTATCGTTATTTCTATTGGCTACTTCACCCCTTATCTGATAAAGCAGTTGTAGCAGGGTATTTGATGGCCTGGCTAAGAAACTGTGTAGTCTTTGGGGTACAGGCGCCATCAAGAGATTAAGCCAGAACTGCATTCTTTATGCCGTGAAGTTAGTGTTTGGTTACAAGCTGGCCTTACTTTGGGCTATGGCATGTAGCATTCATAAAGGACTACGTAATTTCATGCATAATACAATATACAGTCCAAGAGGAAAAGATTTTACTAGAACGGAACTACCATTCTACTATTTACTGTGTTGGTTGATTCTATATTGTCCCAAATTGATGCATCCAGGGCTGAAATCAGACACTTTGCTAGTAGATGGCATTCTCAGATGATACAAAGGCAGGACCTAGAATTTTAACAAAATTGTATCTTGTAGAAGAGTGCTTGGATATTTGCCTACGACTTTTTAAGGTATTTCCAAAAATTTTGGGTAGCGAAGACGACAATGTACTGAAGAGACACCAAAATAGGCCATGTCTCAACTTTATCAGAAGAAGCATTTTACTGGCTTCAGTCCATTCGTCCCTCATATTTGATGCTACGAAGACAGAATGACATTTATTTGGAACCATATCTACCTAGCCGCTTTGCTCTTCAATTTGGCTACAGTCAATGAATCTCAGAAAATGTCAGCCTCTACCTCCAGTGCAAAGGGAGTTTACATGACGACATTCAAGCATGACAATACTACAATGTAGGTTGTACGAATACCTCCTATACTATGCCAAAGGAAAATGATGAAGCATACATCATGTATACCGCTGGCAAATTCTACTACACCATAAATTTTTCTTCGGCCAATTATGATCGAGTGTCAAACTTCATACAGGGTACCAAACTAAAACCATCTGCTCATGATCTCAAATAGGCTCGAGAAACAGCTTTCCGAGGAAGATATATTATAGTAAAGGCACTAATCGTCGAGCCCGAGACGGAGAGTTCTTCTGATGAAAGACCAAAATAGAAAGGTATGGGTAAAAGGAGACAAAAGTTTGTCCCTATGGCCTCTCCTTCATCGAAGAAAGGAAAAGTAGTTGCAGAACCGTCTCCAACAAAAACCAAGATCAAAATTCAGAGCAAGATTGCTCACAAGAAGCAAAAGTCGGGCGAACTGGAATTGATCCAGAATTGGATGTTAGGGCAGAAGTCATATTAGCAATTGCTTTCATACCACCCATTAATCCTCCCTTTGGAGAACCGGAATTGATATCTCCGAGGAGATCTTCTCCTAGAACTACCTCTCAACAAAGTACTGAGTGTGTAGATATTATGGACTCGCCTGTCGGAGTAACTTCAAAAGCAGTTAAGACGTTACAAAAGAACGATACAGGACCTTCTAAGCCCGTCCCAGAAGATGAATCACTAGATGATTGGGATGATGATGAGGATAACCAGTCTCATGTGGTGCCTGAACCCAAGGATATGGTTGATGAAAGTGGCGCTACTTTTAAAAATATAGACTTATGTAATCTTAAAGAGATCGAAGCGAGTATACAAATGTCGGTTGAACCTTTTGCAACAGTACCTGGTTTAGAGCCTGAAGCTTCAGCTATTGAACAGTGGTTCAAAACAAGCCTGAGAGTGTTGTATCGCTACTTTCATCCCCGGTTAAAACTGAGATAACTGAACAGAAGCATGCGGGGCTTGTTGAAAAGCAATATCAGAAGCAGCAGAGGAGCTAACTGAAATAATTTTACCCACAACTGATAGACATAATATAGGTATTGAACTTCTTCTACAAAAATCTGAATTTTGTTCGTTGTTTTGAAATAACACCATCTTTCTTTGTTATGATAGGTGCTAGGGAGACTCATCTTCCATCTGTAACAAAGATCTAAACAACTATTGTTCCAATGACACCACTAACAGGTACCCATTTGGAGGGTATGGCTAAGGTTTGTGTGCAGAGTTTTATACTCTTTTGATGAATGGAATCCAAGGAATTGTAGAGAGGAATATTCCTTTTGCTCATATTAAGATGCTGGTTATCTGTATGATTCAAGCATTCGAAAGCTTCTCTGGTCATGAGACCATAGTTGGGGAGTTTAGAATATTACTTGACACACTCGAGAAGTGTGTGATAAATTATGGTTTGGCCCTCCGTCGTAATATCTCGGCAATTGAACTTGATGAGCTCAGCAAACTGAATGAAGCCATTCATAAAGAAGAGGTTGTCTTGGTGAACTAGGAGAGGGCTCTTAAAAGTTAGATTATTAAAGCCCGTGAAAAGTATGAATTTCTCTCCACCTCCTCAATCAACTGTGCTTCCTAGCAGGACGAGCGCATCAGACGTATGACTGAAATTACTGAGGAAATTAAAGCTCTTGGAGATGCTTATGCTTCAGAAGAGTCTGCTCTGTCTGAGATAAACTTGTCAGCCGAAAATCTTTGCTGCCCAATCCAACGAAGCTAGAAATAAATTTGAGAAGCTTGACTTTGAACTTGTCAAGAAGGGAAGCGTGCTGAGCTGCACCTTTCCGAGACGATATTTCAAAAAAAAGCCAAAGCAAAATTTCGGGCAGGCTAACCGGAAGCAATCCAATATAGACACCTTGAGAAAGAAAATTGCAGAGCTTTGTAAGATGCATGGCCATCTTTAAAGCTTTGTAAAAAAATTTATTTTGTTTTGAATGAACATGAAGGCATTTTTTATCTTTACTTCATTTTGAAAATAACAAATACTTTCCATTTTGCTGGGGATATTTGACATATGATATTTTTTAGAAGTAATATGGACATAGAAAAATATCATATTTATATGAACCTGTTGTCCGTAACATACTCAATCTGAGCATAGATAATAGATATAAAAAAATTGATCACTATCAGAGGTAATATGAACATTATAGATATTTGAAGTAAAGCTATTGTCCTAAGCATACCAGATTAGGTATAGATAATAGAGTAAAGTGTTTTATCAGAGGTATTATCGACGTAGCAAGTACACTTTAGAAGACCTATTACTTATGGTGCACCCGTCTACTGTGTAAGTAATAGGATATGATCAGAAACTGTATCAGAGGTAAATGGACTTGATAGTCATTCCTGGATAAATTTGCTCAGATATAATATGGACATGGCAAATTTATATAATTCTATAGAGAGAGTCGATGTTAAGGAATATTTCAAAGGTAATATGGACATGAATATTCTTTTAGAGTAAATTTGCTCAGAGATAATATGGACTTGGCAATTTATAAATCATTATAGAGGGTAGGTGTTGTAGAATAATTCAGGGATAATATGGACATGAATATTCTTTTAGAAAATAAATTATTTCTATTCTAGCAGGGGAATTGAAATATGTCTTTTAAAGCAGCTTGGCTTTAAGGACGATAATTTCAAATAAAATTGGAGAATATGTTTAGTAATTTATTACGAGAAAGTTTCCATAAGACTTGAATATAATTCCACTGGAGAACTTTTGGGGATCCATTATTTATAATTTATCCATCTTGGATAAAAATAATGGTTCGAAGTGAAAGAAGTGTTAATATTAAAATATATGATATTCATTACTCCAGTAATAAAATGACATTGTATAAAACTTGTTGGGGAATACAAGATAATGTCTATTTTATAGTTTAGACATAATACTTCTTTAAGAATTTACCATTAATAGGCATCATCAATAAATCTCATTAGGGTTTTCTAGCCTGTATTCTCCATTCGAATACACTGATTCGACAACAAAAGGTCCTTCTTATTTAGCTACGAATTTCCCTCTCCTTTTATGTGTCATCACTATAGGCCTTCGTACTGAAAGAACTAGGTCACCGATCTGAAAAACTCGCTCCTTTATCTTCTTGTTGAAGGCTTTGGAGATGTGGGCTTGATATAACTTAATTCTTTGTTGAGCCATGAGTCATTTTTTATCGAGTGCTTCTAACACTTGTAACCGTAGACGGTCATTATTTTCAGTTGTCAATTCTTTGGAGAGAGGGATTCGAAGAAAAGGAATATGGATTTTCACAGGAAGAACTACTTCGCTTCCATAGACCAAAGAAAATGATGTTGTACCAGTGGGGTCCATATTGTAGTACTGTACGCCCAAAGACATTCACCAAGTTTCTCATTCAAATTATATTTATTAGATGAAAGGAACTTCTTAAACAACTTAACAATAGTCTTATTGAAAGCTTCGGCTAACCCATTAGCTGTGGGATTGTAAGCTCTAGAAGCTACATTCAGGATCTGGGTATTTTCACAAAATTGATAGAATTCATTACTCAAAAATTGTGGGTCATTGTCATGGACTATCCTCCGAGGTAGTTAAAAATGGTAGATAACATGATGTTTAATAAAACTGATGACATTAGAAGTTTTTACTTCAACAAGTGGTATAGCTTTCGCCCATCTGAAAAAATAGTCAGTTATCGCTAGGATAAATCGATGTCTCCTAGAAGAAGGAGGATTGATAGGTCCAATGATATCCATTCCCCATGCTTCAAAGGACCATGACGCAGCTGTCGGATACAGAAATTCTGAAGGTTGGTGTATGAATCTGTATTAGTTTGACAAGCCTTGTATTTTCTTGCGTAATATAAGGCATCAGCCACCATAGTTGGCTAATAATAACCCAAACGTCTTAATTGGTCATGTAATTTTGGACCAGGTTGATAGGCACCACAAGCACCGTCATGAGCTTCACGAAGGGACCTGCTTATCTTATTCCTCGGATTAAACATCATAGAAGTAGCCCGTCATATAATCTTCGATACAACATTTTGTTTGCTGCAGCATAAAAGAAGCAAAAAGAATGTCTCTTTATTGAAATAACCTCTATTGGATCGTAGGGTAGAATCCATAAACAGCATATTCTATAAATGGGGATCTCTAATCTTTAAATTTAATGACTATTGCTGAATAGCTCTGATGAACATCCAGATTATTCTTAGTACAAAATAATTCTCGACCCATCACTGTGATCGACTTATGAGTATTGACTAGGGTAACAAGTGATGCTGCCAAACCTACTAGAGCATCTGTTTATGTATTTTTTAACCAGGGTACATATTCAGTGAAAAATCGGAGAAGGTAGCAGCTATTTCGTGAGTTGTTTGATAATATGGAATAAGATCTTTATGACAAACCTCATATTCTCCTCGAACTTGACTAACTATCAACTTGGAGTCACCATAAGCTTCCAGGTAATATACCCCTACCTATTTAGCCAACTGGAGTCCAATAAGTGGAGCATTACACTCTATAACATTATTGGAACAAGGATCCATAAGAGAATAGGCATGGTGGATGACCAAATTATCGAGGGATATCAACACTACCCCTACTCCTGCTACGATGTTGCCTTTGGGACCAATTCTTGATGCTCTATCAAAGAACATTCTCCAAATAGACTCTTCCGTCGTTGTATTAGACTCCAATTCTTCATCTAAAATTATATCATAGAGTTTAGAAGTTTTTGCTATCGGGTGTGCAGCTAGAAAATCAGCCAAAGCTTGATCGTTAACTGCTTTTTGGGGTACATAAACCATATCATAGGGAGATAACATCATTGCCCAACTAGCAAGGCTATAATTGAGTGCGCTTGGTTTGGTCATGAGAACCCTAAGGGGATTGATCTTGGATATAACATGGATAATTTGTCCAATTACGTAATGATATGTCTATTGGATTGAAAAAATTAACGCAAGACATTCCTTCCTGTAAGCACCCGATTTTTTAGAGTCATTTTATTTTTATTATTTTGATTAATATAGTTATTAGTAGATTTTTTCCAGTTTTATTCATGATCATAAAATATACTCTTCCGTAGCTTTGATTTTTGGAGCACAAGAAATGTCAAATTCTAGAAACTTCTTTCATGAGTTTTGACTAGACAAATTTATCTTCGATTTGGTATATCATGTCTCACTCAAATATGTCTTCTTGTATTCTATTTGCTTCGTACAATTTTGGGGTCAATTTAGGCCAACAAGTTATCTACTGTGAGACTTGTCATAACTTTCAACTTAAATTTCGGACTCGACATCGATCCAACCTAAACGATCCAATATATGATTTTGACTATTTTTGTGACTACTACACACGTACCTAGGGTGTACCACTCAATCAATGTCCCTCATGAACTATTTAAATTCAAATGGCACATAAAACCCCTAATGCGACTTTTTAAGCATATTTCCAAATTGGGAAAAATTTTTTGAGCCTAAATTTGTCTAACAAACTGTAGATGACTTGTTAGGGTCATCCCCACATAGATAGGGCCATCCAAGATTTTTATTTTAGATTTTTTGAGACTTTAATTAGGTCAAACCTAATAAAAAAAACTTCATCAATGCAAGGTTCTATTTTTGAAAACTTGTATATCTTTGTGCCAATTCCTCTTGTATTTGGTTACCAAACCCTCTCATACCCATACAAGAGTAGCCCATGAGTGGCCCCCCATCAATACCATATACAAATACCATCTCACCCTACCCGAAAATACCCTAAACAAAACCCTAACCTAATCTCTACTGTTGTCGCTGCTGTCCCCTTCTTACGCTGCTGTTCGCCCCCCTTGCCTATTACCTCCAGCCCAACCACCTCATTCCTGACATGCCCAAGACTCCCCTCTAACTACCCAAGGACGGCCATCACCGGAAACCACTCCTATAGGTCGCAACAGCCACTCAAAGTAGACCCAACCTTATTGTCTAAAAATACAACAGGTACGTCCATCTTGTGAATATATTTTCTCCACTTATAAACATAAAACTTCATGGGACCACAAATGATGGGTTCCCATATGTGTCTACTACCTTCATATAAAATTTTTTGTCGAAATTATTTCTATATTTTTCGGGGCACACGTTTTACCAAAGTGTGTCCAGAATTGACATTGTTCAGTGCGTGACAGTTTTGAACTATATGACTTTAGTTTTACCGTTGACATCATATATGAAAATGACCGTATTTCAATTACCTACAATTCTTGTTCAATGAGATTACCATAATTTTGCTGTTTTAAAGCTTTAGTTATTCGATCATTGAAGGACACAATTCTTCCGTAAAATGAACTATCGACATTACCATCTTATGAGTCCCAAATAATTTTGTGTGCATCCAATGCTCCATATTATAGATCCTCGACTCATGATCATGAAAATTTGATAATTTACATAATTGTTTACCATTTATTTCAGAATATTAAAGTTAGTTTATTTATGGTTAAATAATTTCTAATATCGTTGATTTATCAATGGGGATATTAGTTTGATCATGAATTGATTTATAAATGGGTTTTTATGCAATAATAAGTATATAATATTTGGGTTATTATATACTTATTATGCAATAATAAGTATATAACATATACTTCCAGAATTATAGAGATTTTTTTGGGCTTAATTTTGAATATTATATATATATATATATATATATATATATATATATATATATATATATATATATATATATATATATATATATATATATAGGAGCAGATCAAAAGCCCCCCATGGAAAACCCCCTAAAAACCCCCCTCACTCTCGGCCGTAATTTAATGTTAATATTAATGTTAATGTTAATATTAACATTAGTATTAATGTTAATATTAATGTTAATGTTAATATTAATATTTATTTTTATTTTTTATATTAATGTTAATATTAATGTCAATGTTAATATTAATTTAAATGTTAAGTTTAATGTTAATTTTAGTATTTAATGTTAATATTAACATTAACATTAATATTAACATTAATATTAACATTAACATTAACATTAACATTAATATTAACATTAATATTAACATTAATATTAATATTAAATTACGGTCGAGAGTGAAGGGGTTTTTTAGGGGGTTTTCTAAGGGGGGCTTTTGGTCCGCTTCCTATATATATGTATATATATATATATATTTATATATATATATATATATATATATATATATATATATATATATATATATATATTTATATATATTTATATATAATATTAATATTAAATTACGGTCGAGAGTGAAGGGGGTTTTCTAAGGGGGGCTTTTGGTCCGCTTCCTATATATATGTATATATATATATATATATATATATATATATATATATATATATATATATATATATATATATAAGTGATAGCAATAATGTTAGTATGGTTATTAATGCTAGTTATATATATTTATATTCATGAGACCGCGACTGCAGAAGTTGGAGCCGGATCCATAACTCTCACGGTGATTCCAGGCAAGATACCGTGCCACTGTGATCTTATTTCATTTCTTCTATACATGGATGTGTTGTTGTGTGCAGGATTAGACGTGTTAGGAGAGCGTCCAAGTGTGACGGGTGCCATCGATGACGTGTAGTGGGTGTGTGTGTAAACTAGCGTGCCAGTAGACTTTCTCGTGTTGAAGTTATTTTTTAATGACTTCTATAACTGGTCTGTATCATTGCACGACAGTGTGAGTGAGATCCATTGTGTTGGCATGAGCTTACGCAATTGGCTAGTTACCGATGTAAGTGGTTCATGTGTCGTTTCATATAGAGTTAGTGTGAGTCTATGTAAAATCCCCAAAATTTTGATGATTTTATTTTTTTTAATTAAATGTATTCTAAATTTATTAGACTTTTTGAATTTTATATTTTAATATTTGCTAGCAAGTTAAATGATACAGTGTATATATACATAGACAACATTTCACAAGTTATGTACTAAATATTTTTGACCAAATATTTTATTGTGGATAAATCTTAAGAAATTTTCTTATGTTAATTTTATAATATTTCTGAATTTTAAATAGCTTGGTACCTTATTAATTACTTGGGAAAGGTAGCAAGAAATTTTTACAAGTATAACTAGCTATATTTATATGGTACTTTTTATTATTAAAAAAAATTTAGAAAATGTTTTTAAAATTTTAGGAAATTTCTATGAATTTAATTAAGATTTTATTGATATATATATATATATATATATATATATATATATATATATATATATATATATATATATATATATATATATATATAAAAGAATAAATCAATTTCTCGCGAGATCTTGAAGATCTTGCGAGTGGACCAACTAGGCTGACCCGCGACCCCTGTAACTAACCGACTACAGGCACGAGGCATATATATATATATATATATATATATATATATATATATATATATATATATATATATATATATATATATATATCGACCACGAGATCACCCAAAATTCTCTATAAACACTAAAACCTAACATGATGCAGTCGACCCTGACACCCATGCGACCCCCTACAGCCGTATGCCACCGCCTGACGTCGGAGGAGGAGCGGCGGCCACAATCGACAGAACAGAATACCATGTTCTACAAAAACTCGATAGCAGGTACCCGACTTCCCACTCCAAGTTCTTCGTCCATAAACCATCGTTTTCATTTTTGTAAAATTTTGTTGAAACCCCATATGACCCTCTTCAAGTTCCTTTCATTAGATTTTTCATAGTAGGATTGTACTGCTCGTGAAAGTTCCTAAAAAATTAGAAAAAATCACAAGAACGCAGCCTTATGAACAGGACCGACACCCTGTTTTGGAAGAGTATTCCCAGCCAGATACTAAGAAAATTTGAAAACCAATTTGGAACAGTTTTAGACAATATATACGGAATTAAAATGCTTTTGGTAGATTTAATTTTCAGTTATTAAATAGGAAGTTATTCTTCGTTGAAAGTCAAGAAAAACCATCTTTAAAACTGTTGAAATTTTTAGAAATCTTCGCGATACGGCGTGTGCCCCGACAAACCGGGCGACGTAGTCGCAACCCATATGCATCAAAAGGCTCATATGGATGTTGTCGACGTGTGGAACTGATGGAACTCAATTCCGTGGCGCGTGCTCGACGAAATCAGTGTATATCCGTCAAGATACCCCGTATCGACCCTTTGCAAATTAAGTCATAACTTTGTGTTCAGTTGTCGGTTCAAGACAAAACTTGCGCCAACATGACCGTATCAATTTTCTGGTCCTGTATGCAAAGTTTGGTCCGATTCTGAGAAGGTCGACCGAAAAACCTTTTTGGCGGGCCCGCGACCCCGATCTAACGGACGATTTTGTGCACGACTCATTGGAATCCAAAATTGGACATACCATTGAGTTTTTCTCTTCAAACCAGACCAGTAGACATATAGTTTGATAAATTTAGAGACCATAGATACTGGCATGCTTTTCGTTGCAAAACGGGTCCAACGGCGAACATCGTTTTGACCCGAAATTACGATTTTACTCCTGTTCTAGAATTAGACTTTTGGACAGGCGTTTCCTAGATAAATCTTTTACACCAGGAACGTTCTTGATGTTTGTTTCAGCATCCGGAGCCATTCGTGGATTGTGACTTTTTTGTTGACGCTTGTGACAATTGGAGTTGTCATTCCCGCACCACCAGGCAAGATACCTTGCCACCTTACTCTATGATTTACCTTATTTTATTTTCTGTTATTTATATTCAACATTACTTATCTATTGTTAGTATTATATCATTGTGCGTCCAAGTCACACTTGGGTGCAAACGACTATATCAGTCGTTTTACTTGTTTTGTTTTATTCTATTGCATTGACTTAGCCTAGTGACCACCCATTGATAATGAGGTATTGGTATATCTCATATTGCCTTGACACGTGCTTTATCACATGTTGTGAGTCATATGTAGGACACGTACTCGCGTAGTCGGCTGGCCACCGATACGTCTGGAGACACTTACAAAAAAGAGAAGAATCACTGTCTTTTCTTATTAGCGTAAGACACCATAAATCGAGTACACCTTTGAGATCCTGCAGTGAGAATCCCGAGTACAAAAGGAATTCTGGGAAATGGGACGATGGAGATCGAGCGGAAGTTGCTCCTTTACTCCGTTGACACTCCGATTTACAAAATTGGAAAAAAAACCTAAGAAAATTGCTAACTCTCGGCTCACTGGCAAGAAGGGCAGCAATTTGGCTCTGAAATGCACTTTGTTCTTTTTATTTGAAGAGGCATATGTCCTCTATTTATAGTTGTTTTGCACTAAAATGACTGTTATGCGCACGCAGGTGGAGAATACACTGATCTTCCTGTGGGCGCATAGTATTGCTTTGGGCGCATAAGATGTAGGCGCATAAGAACTGGATGATCGTGGGTAGATCGTGGGATTGACGTGGTCACATGCTTCGGTGTACGACTGCTCGTGGAGACTGGCGTGGCCTTATGCCTCGGCCCATGACTGATCGTGGATGTTGACTGAGTCGTAGAGCTATTTTGACTTGGGCGCGTAGTATAGGAAGACAACCATGCGCCCACCTCTGAAAAAATTATGTGGGCACATAGAATTTACTACATATGGGTGCATAGAATTGCTACATGTTGGCACATAGTCACTTCTTTATGTGGGCGCATAGTATGGATATTTTCATGCTTCTATAAGACCCCCTTCAAAGTTTTTGATACTCGAACGAGTTCGAAATACTTTGAAAAAAGCACGGGAGACTGTCTTCTTATGGCTCTGTTGGCGCATAACAGACCATCTCTTTGAGCGCATAGATGTTGCCAGGCTGGTGGCAGACTCTTTGGCAGGAGACGCCTTTTTTCGAATATTTCGTGACGCAAATTGGGCCATCACTGGAATGCCTGCTTGTAGAAGGGCATTGACCTTCCTTCAGAACTACGAATTCTTCAGAATATCCCCTCCATCCGGCAGTGGCAACGCAGGGGACACATTAGTAGATGAGAGAGCACACACTACTAGCTTGACCACTGGGGCATTCCGTTGGCTCCAGTCTATCAGGCCCTCTCATCTGGTGCTCAGAAAAAGGAACCACACCTACCTGGACCCTTATCTACCAAGTCATTTTATGCGGCAATTTGGATATAATCAGCTTCTTCTGGGCAATCCTAGCCCTCATCTAGAGTCGATAGGAAGCTTGATCGATGGGGCACGTGCATGGGCTTATTACAACTCCAGATGCACAGGAGAGATTTTTACTCTGCCCGAAGATAAGCCTGAGACCCATTTCCTCTATGCCGCTACAAAGTTTTATACTCAGATCAACACCCTTCATCCTCGGTTTGACCGTGAGCAGAGTTTGGTATTGGGGGCTAGGCTTGCCCCCACTCCTGCAAATGTGGAATAAGCCCGAAAGATGTCGAAGGGCAGCAGAAAGAAGAGTGTCGCTCCAGCCATCGAGCCGGCCGCAGCTGTAATGGCCCGCTCCGCCCTAGCAGAACGCCGATTCAAACGGCAAGTGCAACGACTCAAACGAGCCGTCGACTCGAAGAGTTGCGTCGACCAGATGAAGTATCGATGCAAATCGATGCAAGACTTACAATGGCCCGTCAAAGATGAATCCAGACTTAGACTATCAAAGGCGCGCTCGGAGTATCGCTCGGCCGACGCGAACATCGCTAAGGTGGGTGGCTCCGATGAACCCGTCTTTGCTTAGCCTAGACACGTAATAATACGGACACTATCACTGAAATCGCTAGACGATAACCCTGTACATGCTAATAAATGACCCAACGCATCTAGCTAAGGGATTAATCCCATCGTGTATGCTTGTATAGAATATGGAAAGGAACATGGAAAAAACGAGATCTCTCGCACCGCGCTCCATGCTCGTGCTAAGGCACAAGCTTACGTTCAAGTCCCTTATGCGTTCAACAATGAAACAATGAATGGTTTACAACAATAAAATGGGAAGACTATCAACATAGTCGTTCCGAGTAGAGTTTAGCAACATTGAAAGACTATAGGACCGATGGGTCGCCAAGGCGACTCCCGTACGGGAAGTTGCATAATATATAAATGAAAGAATGAACGAATAAACAAGTGAATGAATGAATCAATGAAAGGATGAATACGAAAATGAATCAATGAACGAATGGACAAGTGAAAGAAAGAAAAGAAGGAATGAATAAAAGATAAGAAGAAAAGGAATGGTTAGCGACAGGTGTAACGGGCACGTGCAACGGGGCTCGCTATCCGTGCTGCACGGACGCCAACCTGGTCGATAACGCATTGTGGCTAAGGGTTAGCCTATGACGATAAAATACGAAATGGTCGTGGACGGACCCGTGCACGGGTGATACGGATTCTGCGGCATGATCATAGGGAGGATCGTGGCCGGCCTAGACGGGATCGAATCATGGCTTACGGGCTGCCTGGGTACGGACTCGGCCACCCGGGGGACGTAAGTGCAGGAGTATTTCAAGAGACTAACGGGGTGTGTGCCAGTCCTCACCCTACGCTAGTTGAGAAATACCACGGCTTGGATTGTCCAAAATGGCTTGTGATGCCAGCGACCGGTGCATATAGATTTAAGTGGGCTTTGTTGGTGGCAATCCACGTGCAAGTCCTTGCATTGAACTCAAAGTAGTCTAAGTTAACTGTACAAAGCACTTTCTGAATAGGCTTGAATATAACACACAAAATGATCAAGAGTACTTCGAGCAAACGAGTTAGAAAACGTGCCCACGACGTGCTAGAACCCGAGGCAAGGACACGCACTGGACATTGAATGCTTGCATGAATTACGTTAAGTTATTTCATGTGAATTGTTGACTAACTTGGTTTACGTTGAACAGGGAAGGTCGGACGGTAAGTATGGGTAAGTCGTGCATGTATTTCTATACGATACTTAAATTCGGCAACACGGGATACGTTATGACATATGCCATGAAATTGATCCTAAGGCAAGATTAGAAAGACAATGAATGATAGAGATGCACAAATGTAAATGGAACGTGTTTGGTAATAATAGCGTTGTGGGCGAGCTAGCCTCCCCACCAGTGCATAACAATGTACTGATAACCCCACAGTCTGCTTGCAGGATGCAGGAGACGCCGGCGGGTGCGGAGCTTCCATCGAACGTGTTAAGGCGTGTAGCCAACTCCGGGGCCTTGGGACATTGCAAGAAGCTGAAGCACCCTATACAGAACATAATGTATCGGAACATCGCCATGAATCATTCCATCTTGTAAGCCGCTTGGCACGCCTTTTATGTTTCAGAAGGAGAGAGAGCTTGAGCGATTTGTAATATCGGCCTAGTGCCGCTTGTAAACTTCTTGAATATCAATAAAGAGTTTGAATTCGTTTCAACTTGTGTTCGTTACTTTCCGCTGTAAATGGGGACACTCTGTGCGACTCTGTGGCCTAGCTCGAATCGGCCGTTTCTGGGATTAGCCTTGCACGGGCGTAACCTGTGCCCGTACGGCATCACGCCTTAGCGAGGATGATCGCTCCTACGGGAGCGGGGCGTGACAGATTGGTATCAGAGCACGGCTTTACGTCCTTGGACTTCATTTCGATTCTTTCAGTTTTGAAAGCTCGATTTTGAAACAAAAAAAAGTGTACGCTCTCTCTCGTTGTGCCTTGGGATGTTCCATACAATAAGTCTAATATTTTCAAAAGCTCGTGCGAGTACTCGGTTGGACGGGATCGATAGGCGAAGGCCTTTGTGCCACCACGACGGACTTGAGTTGGAAGGAACCGATGCTAAGAGTTAGCAAATGCAGTACGTGCTTGAATGAGCTTACGCTGACAGCAAACGAGTACACGAGACCAAAGTATAGTTCGAACGGGATGGTTATGCACGCAGCCTTTTGGCTAAGTTGTGCAAAGTATCGCGCACCTAGACCTTCTGGTGCAAACAAGTTGCTAGTGAGATCGATTATCGCTCGAACGAGAATAAGTGAGCATGCAAACTCAAATATAGTCCGCACGGGATAGCTATGCACACGACCTTTTGGTTATGTTGTACCGCGTGTCGCGCACCTCGACTTCTGGTGCAATCGAGTTGCGAGCGATATCAAGTACCGCTCGGTCGGGAACGGAGATACACTTGGAGTGTATATCGATAGGAACGCTATCAAACTAACGCCTAGGCGTGCACGGAAGATTTATTAGATTTTGAGGATTAGTGCAAACGACTTAGTACGTCGAGGCGACGTGAGCGATTACGCTAGATATTCGTCGAACGAATTTGAAGGATGTCTTAGCGCATGATGCAAATGTGATTGTGGATTAAATATGATGGTTTGAATCCGAGTGGTGTATGTGATAGGTTCGGAGAAGAATAAGAATGAATGTCGACGACTAGTCGAGTGGCTCGAACCCTGAGTGGTGTATGGACGTCATAGAAATTGTTTGAGCAAGACTAAAGGATTTCGAAACACAACGAGTACGTCGGCGAGGCGATGCGATCGCGCAAAGCCTTAGAACGCGTCACGCTTAGTTGGTCGTGACTTCAAAAGTCCCGAACGAGATGTCGCTGGACAACTTGTCAATGGGCAACGCGAGTTAGAAAAATGATTCGAAACGATGAATGAAAATGAATGGTCTTGATCGAGAAAACTTAGAGGATCGCGCATACAATTTCGGATCGAGTTGAATGAACGTGTGACTTGAGTTTGGACAACGATCTTGAAACTAGCTTGAAGAATAGTGATCAAACTTAATCTTGAGGAAATTGTGGAATATCCAACTCGGACAGCGGCATCAACGCACGACTCGAAATCGGTTGCAAAGGAAAATCGTCAGGTTACGCATATCATCGATGGTATTGAGGCGTATCAAAGATCGATATACGATAACTCGGGGGTACTCTGACTCGGCGAAGGACGATCGTGCAAATGTCATTGTCTCGTTGGATGCTATACTTGGGATGTTAAAAATGTGTCGAGAAAAAGATAGATTTGGCTCGAGGATTTTCTAGTTGAACGCATGACGGTCAGACTATCAAATTGATTTGGCTTGGATGAAAATGTGAATGCTTGGATTTGCTTCGTTGACAACCACAACGTTGACATTCTTGTCTTATGCGAGCACAACTCCAGCCTCGCACATGCGTCACGTCGGATTATGGCGATCACTTCGCGTGAGCGCTGATATGGTAATTCATACAGCGGGAGTGATTGAACTTGGATGGCGTGGCAATCTGATTGCTTCGACTTGTGGTTTGACACGAAGGTGGACTCGAGAATGAATTTGTGTGCTCAAAGAATTGAACTTGAGAATTGAGTAGGTCCAATCCGTGTATCGAGAATGGGTTAGTCTAAAACTCAAACAAGAGTTACGCCTCGATGAGAATGATTATTCCGCGGGAGCGTTGCATGGTGATTCATGAACCGCCGTGGATAATCGAACTCGCGTAAGATTGGGGTGCAATGTATTGTCGAGCTGGATGACCTCGTGATCGAATACACGAATTGGTTAGAACTGGTGATTGAACGGAATTGAATATGTGCAACGTAAGTCTTGATGCGAATTAGGCGATCATGCTCGATGTTTAGAAATTTGAGTGAAACGAACTTGGGTAGAAACTCCCGTACAAGCGAACAAATGGTTTGACCATAGGATTTGGGGCGAGCGTCGTACAGCGACCTTGCACGACGAGCCACGGACCTGTCGTGTAACTATGACCTTGTGAGCTGACCTAGCGGATAGGCGGACGACCCTATGCCGAGCGATTGAACTTGTGCGATTGACCTTACAGTATCGTCTGGACGGACGATAGACTTGGGCAGCAATACTTAGAGTAGGACGGAAACTGTGAGTGTGCGTGAACGACAACGAGAATGGCCCCAAAACGAAAGGAAAGATAGGAATGGATGATGTGCAAGTAAGTTGGAATAACGAATTGAATCATTGGTCGGAAGACGTACTTGATGATAGTGTAATACTTGGTCTCGAATCGGACGGGGATTACTTAGACTTGGTCGACTCCGCTAAGAAGAAATCGTATTGATTTCATTGATAAGAGCGCTTGAGAAGCGAATCGAATCATCTCGAGGACCGAGATAAACGATATGTGATACACACATGAGTTCGGTTTTAAATCGAAGTTAGCAAAACGATCGGCAAATCGAAACTATCACGAGTAGCTTGTCCGACTTCGCTAGTCGCTAATCTTGGTTGAAATGTACATATTCGGGGGAAGCCTTGAATGCGTGTACAATCCAAACTCAGCGATATGATGAACTCGAATGCAGCTACAAGTTGGTGTTGAGATGCGCATGAACGAATGAGTGAGTTTGCCTCAGCCAACGACTTTCGTGTTTGACGAATTACAACGCACCTCGTGCGACCGTTTCAGTCCTATGATACGTCGAAAAAGCAACCAAGTCGAAGAGACACTTGAATTGAATAAGTGCCATCAACTCTAAAATGAATAAAAAGTTATCCAATAAAAATCGACCAAACATATACGACACGAAACTTGAAAGAGGTACCGAGCATGGTTCGATGCTATCGAACGATAGAATTGTCTATAAAATACGATGACACGAGTTAAGGAATGGTAGAATGACCTGCACTCAGGAAGTCTCGAGGACGAGACTTGTTTCGAGTGGTGTATTATGTAATGGCCCGCTCCGCCCTAGCGGAACGCCGATTCAAACGGCAAGTGCAACGACTCAAACGAGCCGTCGACTCGAAGAGTTGCGTCGACCCGATGAAGTATCGATGCGAATCGATGCAAGACTTACAATGGCCCGTCAAAGATGAATCCAGACTTAGACTATCAAAGGCGCGCTCGGAGTATCGCTCGGCCGACGCGAACATCGCTAAGGTGGGTGGCCCCGATGAACTCGTCTTTGCTTAGCCTAGACACATAATAATACGGACACTATCACTGAAATCGCTAGGCGATAACCCTGCGCATGCTAATAAATGACCCAACGCACCTAGCTAAGGGATTAATCCCATCTTGTATGCTTGTATAGAATATGGAAAGGAACATGGAAAATACGAGATCTCTCGTACCGCGCTCCACGCTCGTGCTAAGGCACAAGCTTACGTTCAAGTCCCTTATGCGTTCAACAATGAAACAATGAATGGTTTACAACAATGAAACGGAAAGACTATCAACATAGTCGTTCCGAGTAGAGTTTAGCAACATTGAAAGACTATGGGACCGATGGGTCGACAAGGCGACTCCCGTACGGGAAGTTGCATAATATATAAATAAAAGAATGAACGAATAAACAAGTGAATGAGTGAATCAACGAAAGAATGAATACGAAAATGAATCAATGAACGAATGGACAAGTGAAAGAAAGAAAAGAAGGAATGAATAAAAGATAAGAAGGAAAAGAATGGTTAGCGACATGTGTGACGGGCACGTGCAACGGGGCTCGCTACCCGCGCAGCACGGACGCCAACCTGGTCGATAACGTATTGTGGCTAAGGGTTAGCCTATGACGATAAAATACGAAATAGTCGTGGACGGACCCGTGCACGGGTGATACGGATTCCGCGGCATGATCATAGGGAGGATCGTGGCCGGCCTAGGCGGGATCGAATCATGGCTTACGGGCTGCCTGGGTGCAGACTCGGCCACCCGGGGGACGTAAGTGCAGGAGTATTTCAAGAGACTAACGGGGTGTGTGCCAGTCCTCACCCTACGCTAGTTGAGAAATACCACGGTTTGGATTGTCCAAAATGGCTTCTGATGCCAGCGACCGGTGCATATAGATTTAAGTGGGCTTTGCTGGTGGCAATCTACGTGCAAGTCCTTGCATTGAAATCAAAGTAGTCTAAGTTAACTGTACAAAGCACTTTCTGAATAGGCTTGAATATAACACATAAAACGATCAAGAGTACTTCGAGCAAACGAGTTAGAAAACGTGCCCACGACGTACTAGAACCCGAGGCAAGGACACGCACTGGACATTGAATGCTTGCATGAATTACGTTAAGTTATTTCATGTGAATTGTTGACTAACTTGGTTTACGTTGAACAGGGAAGGCCGGACGGTAAGTATGGGTAAGTCGTGCATGTATTTCCATACGACACTTGAATTCGGCAACACGGGATAGGTTATGACATATGCCATGAAATTGATCCTAAGGCAAGATTAGAAAGACAATGAATGATAGAGATGCACAAAAGTAAATGGAATGTGTTTGGTAATGATAGCGTTGTGGGCGAGCTAGTCTCCCCACCAGTGCATAACAATGTACTAATAACCCCACAGTCTGCTTGCAGGATGCAAGAGATGCCGGCGGGTGCGGAGCTTCCATCGAACGTGTTAAGGCGTGGAGCCAACTCCGGGGCCTTGGGACGTTGCAAGAAGCTGAAGCACCCTATACAGGACATATTGTATCGGAACATCGCCATGAATCATTCCATCTTGTAAGCCGCTTGTCACGCCTTTATGTTTCAGAAGGAGAGAGAGCTTGAGCGATTTGTAATATCGGCCTAGTGCCGCTTGTAAACTTCTTGAATATCAATAAAGAGTTTGAATTCGTTTCAACTTGTGTTCGTTACTTTCCGCTGCAAATGGGGACACTCTGTGCGACTCTGTGGCCTAGCTCGAATCGACCGTTTCTGGGATTAGCCTTGTACGGGCGCAACCTAGGCCCGTACGGCATCACGCCTTAGCGAGGACGATCGCTCCTACGGGAGCGGGGCATGACAGCAGCTGTCATGACTCGTCCCTGCTTTTCGGACGCGAGCTCGTGAGCAAGATCATCTACGTATTCAGCGAACTCCGCCCGACTCGAATACGTAAATACTGTCACGGCTAAGGTAAGCTGCCAAATCATGACAAACAAATCTATATCTCAATCTACAATAAGAATAATAAACATGAATGAACACTATGGGTCATGGTCTGCAGCCCACTAGCATAAATGTCCGATAAGACTCCAAGAGTCTATAAACTGAATCAATAAATAGGATATCTCATGATAATGAAAGGAAAGCACGAGAGGATAACAATATAATATCACTGACAAATACCTGAATCTCATAAGCAATATCGTAATCAACTGAAACCTACAAGCGTCATTATCCTTTGCCATCCAGAACTGCCAACTAACTCCACGCAATAACTAACCTGAAGACATCATCAGGTCCTCAGAGAACATAGCAAGATATATAATATACATGCCTATCTAACATTTTTATCGTGCACAAGAAAATAAATAAGAAGAACAGGAACACGATAAATGACTACGAACACGAACACGAACACGAACACGAACACGAACACGAACACTAGAACAACTACGTATAAATGAACTACCGAGTGAACAATGAATATGAGATCAATGGAAGAACCAAACCCTCGCCCCGAGTGGACTCGCAGGTTTGAACTAATCACTAACCCTCGTCCTGAGTGTGGACTCTTTGGTTAGTACTAACCCTCGTCCCGAGTGTGGACTCTCTGGTTAGTTCACGGCAAGGCACCCTCGTTCCGAGTGTGGACTCTGGTGCAAGTATAACATCATTGTCCCGAGTGTGGACTCTCTGATGTAAACACCCTCGTCCCGAGTGGACTCTCTGGTGCAAGTCAAGTCAACACCCTCGTCCCGAGTATGGACTCTCTGGTACAAATAATCGACATCCTTGTCCCGAGTGTGGACTCACGGATGTAAACAGATCAATGCAGACACCCTCGTACCGAGTGGACTCTCTGATGCCATGGAAACAATAACAAGGATTTAGCAGTTCACTACACGCACTTGTTCTATGTCATGACTCAAGCAAGGTACTGGTGAGAAACTCCAAGTATGAACCACAAGACCAAACATGAACACGGCTATACGCAATAAAAACAACTCGACAAAATATAATACGAAGAGCACATGTTCATAACACTCAAAACTAGGAAATGAAATACAAAGCATGTAAATAAAACTATAGAGGGAGGCATGGTATACTTGCCTGTGGTCCTTGCACAAACTGTAGTCACAAGTCAAGGATGAGGGGATGCCGATCTAGGAGCTGTCAACCTATAACACATATCGCACCATAAACCGTGCACGAAAACTATAAATCAATTCTAATATTCTAGTTCTAAATTCTTAGAATAGTGGCTAGTTGGGTTACTAAACTAATAATAATTAATTCTGAAATAATTCACTTAAAAACCTAATTTAATCTAATAATAATCTGAATATAATCTAAACATGCAAGTTTGGCCATCAAAAGTCATGTTTCCAATTTTGGAAACCATGGCACGCAAAGCGAGGCGTGCCATTAACTATCTAGTCAAACACTGTGAACTCTAGATTTTGAAAGTCCACCAAGGTAGATTTTAGCACCACGAGTGCGCTGGAATCAACCATGCCGCAAAATCATACTTTGGTTAAAAGATATCACCGTTATTGCTAATCGTGACCAAAACGGTGATCAACCGATCAATTCTGAATTCAACAGAATAACTAAAATACTAGATGAACGAAATAATTTTTGGAAAAAATATATGTCATAGATCTCTGTGTTAGCTTTCTGAAACTTCCAATAGTTCATGATTTTGGTTTCTGGTTCTCTCGTAATCTCGAAAATACCGAAACGTGTCAAGTTTTTGACAATCCACACTCTACGAATTTTCCAGAAATTTAGGAATAATATATACAAAAATAAATTATATATAAAGAAAGTTTAGCTCGATACAAATCTAACAAAGAAAAATGGCACGCGAAAAGCACGTCGGAGTTGGCAGGAATTACTTCGGGAAGTCGAGATCTCTACTAGAACTCTCTCTCAAAAAGGCGGCTGAAATTTTATTAGGGTTTCGAATATAATAGTATATATATAGGAGAGAGAGTAGCGGTTCAGCCTGGACGCCGACAGGTGTGCCCCCCTGGGTGAATTTCTGGGTAATTAATTATTTTAATCCATAAAATCATTTAAAAATCATTTTTAAGTCCAAATAAATCAAAATAAATTGCAGAAAAATCCAAAAAAATTCTAGAAAATTCTAAAAAATATTTCTAAGTGTCTATAATCTAAATAAAATATTTTAACACAAAATATCATCTTGTGACCTCACAGTAAATTTCCAAAGCCTATAAAATATAATTTCTATAGGTTTTAATTATACAAAAAATTCACAAAAATTCTAAAAAAATCCAAAAAAATTCTAAAATATTCTAGAAAATATTTCTAACCTTCTAGAACCTAAATAAAAATAACTTGTCTCAAAATAGTCCCAAATGACCTTATAGTAATTCATGAAAGTTAATAAAATAAATATATCTTTAATAAATAAATATCTAAAGATGTCTAAAAATCGTAAGAAAATATAATATAGCTATAGCATGCTTATAAACCCTATCTAGAGATCATGTGACCACAAGATGGTCATAAATCACCTATGGGCTTAGTCACAACTCCTATGATCATAGAAAAATTAAATGTAAACTAATCAAATAAAAAATAAAAAAATATATCATAAAATTTTGGGAAGAGGAATTACAGCAGCACTACGACAAAGAGCCGCTTCTGGGGAGTCGACTGTTATAGTGCCTCTGAGAAAGGATATCGAAGATGACTTTGCTCTCCCTGATCCTCCTCAAAAGAGAAAAGCTTCAACTGAACTGGCCCAACAGTCAACTTTTAAGAGGAAGAAGAAAACTGTTACCACAAGAGGGACAAAAAAAGCCATGGACGTGGGTGCCGACTCGCCTCCTCTAAGAAGATCTTCTCGGAAGACTGGAAGAGGTGGAACGGCATCGCGGACTATTACCATTCAGAAAGTAGATCCCTTTCTATACTCCATAGTCGTTTTGGTCAAACCAATACTTGTGCAGTCTTCAAATGAAGCTTTCTCACCCTTGCATTTTTCTTTTGCACAGGACCTCGAAGTTGTGACCGAGACAGGTGCTTCTTCGTCTGAAGAGGTGGACGTGACAACGCTGTCCCCCACTCGTCCTCAATCGACGGACGAAGGTTGGTCTTCCCCAGTCAAAGGGGCTGAGCAAAAGGGTGATTAGGGCGAAGGCCCGAACTATGATGGTGAACAGAAAGCCAGTCCCTCCTATGATATCTATTTAGGAGATATGTCTAAGATTGGATCTATGATAAAGGAGTTGGACGAGAATCAAGTCCAATCAGTTCACCCTCCCGTGGGTATGTTATTCTTACACTTTACTTCGGACTAGATTTTTCGACTTCAATTTTGCGTAATCCTCGTGAGGTTGACTGCCATCGTATATTCCCTTATAGACAATAAGAGGAACAATGTACAGAAGTTGCCCAAGACACTGGGGTAACACAAGAAGTTGTCCCCGATTCTACTGGGTTGTTGTTATAGAGGAATTTATCAGTTAGCTGGCATCGGCTGCGGAAGGAGAAGTTGAACAGCGCACTAAGGCGGCTGTTACTGAATCTGATCCAGGTCCAACTGGGGCCATGGAAGATATACAGCTTGATGTTGGGAATGCTCGGGGCCTTGATATTGTCACTATTGAGCAACCTGAGCCTGCTCTTGGTTTCCTTGTAACCAGGGCTAATGACCTAGTTCAAGTTGGCTCTAAGCAAGCAGAAGGTACATAATTACAACTCTTTTGCACTCTTTTTTTTTCTTTCCGTTACTGATATATATTATTTTATTGTCTGGTTCGGCTTCTTGTCAAGTATCTCTTCCTGGAGCAAAAAATCCTCATCAAGCTCCCTCCCCAACAACTTCTTCTGAGGATGACGAGATGGCCCAGGAAGTCATAAAAGCTTTCTATTCCATTCTGAAAGTAAAGCTTCCTAGAGTCTTAGACTGAAATGCCACCTTTGGACGTGTAAAGGCTATTGCCGGATGCCAAGTGATAGTCCTTGAAAGCATTGCTGGCTATGAAGAGCGGGCCAATGCTCTGAGGAAAGTTCTAAATGACTTGGAGGACCGAGTGGCCAAATTTTGGAAAGCCAAGCAACGAAGCCCAACATTGCTGTTTCTTGAAGAAGACGAGGTTTTGGTTGCGACTCTTGCAGAAGAGGAAGCAACTTTCCAAGCAAGAAGGGATGCCCTTGCTAAAGAGATCAGTGAGTTGGCTGATCAATACGAATAGTTCAACGCTGCGAGCGAGGCTCGTATTGCTTCGAAGAACAAGCTGGCCGCCCAGATCACCGAAAAGTATAATCATATTACGCAGATCCACAATAAGATTGCCCAACGGAGGCCAACTTAAGAACAGTTGCATCTGAGAATGAAGACTATACGGTTCAGGTTGCTGTGACTGCCATAACTTCAGACCAATTAAAAGGACAGCTGGTGATATTTGTTTGCCATTGATTATAAAAGTATAGAATTTTATAGGAGGACCGAACTTAGACTCACAATACAAACTTGCTCGCACAAAAAAAGCCTAGGAATGAAAACCTAGGTACAGCAATCTAAGTACGATTGTTTATTTTTGATTCTGGGGGGTGACGATAGAGGCTCGGGAAAGCGATGGCAGCTCTGCCTTACTCCTTGGACGATCGGACGTAGCCTTGGCTCTGATAAAGAAATACTCTCGGGATGTGTGGGAAGACTCTTCTATGCGTGTCTTTGTCTCTCTGTGTGTCCAGCCGTGTGGAGAGAGTCTCTTTTGCAAGAAAATGGCACCTTGTTATTTATAGGAGTGGGGTCTGATCATTAGGGTTTGCAATAATTGCCCCTTAAAAAGTCGACGGCCAATAATCTGGACCATTAATCATGATTGCATCAAATCTGGATAGTTAATTTTGATTGCGCCAAATCCGTATGGACAATTAATGCTGATTGCCACAAATCTTTGTGATAAACTCGGTTCTCCTGCCACGTGTTCATTTTGCTTGTTTGTAATTAATCTGATCTGATTCGAGTAATTATGATGATTGTAACAAATCTAGGTTGTTATGATTTGCTAGCAGCCATAACTCCGAGGGGATAAGACCGCCACGTGTCTCAACTGTCATGAAGACCGCCACGTGTCTCAACTATCACGAGGACCGCCACGTGTCTCAACTGTCGTGAGTGGGACGTCCTGACAGAGCCACATGAGTGCGGTCTCTAAGTGAACCGTATATGGGTGGCCAGCCGCATGAAGGTAGCAGCCGCATAAGGGTGGCAGCCTCGTGAAGGAGGCAGCCGCATGAAGGAGGCAGTCGCATGAAGGTAGCAGCCGCATGAAGATGATAGCCGCATGAAGGAGGCAACCGTAGGAAAATGGCAGCCGCATGAAGAGGGAAGCCGCAAGAAGATGGCAGCCGCATGAAGATGGCAACCGCATAGGGAGCTTGGGACCTGGCAGATCATGCCAGCTATATAAAAGATTTTCTTTTTTTCCATAGGAGCACGCCATCATGTCAGAGCTATCATTTCAGCTTTTATGTCAGAGTTGTCACTTTGCCTTTCTGTCAGAGCTACCGTCAAAATATTTAATGAGGCAGTTGCTTTATGGCTAGCTGTGGAGGCGAATTGCTTAGGACCACGTGGCTCCTTCCTGAGCCGCATGGAGCTATCCGAGCCGCATGAGGCTCTAAAGGGCTTTTGAACCGCATAAATTTCTAATAGATTCCTGAGCCGCATGAGGCTCTTTCTGTCTGAGCCGCATGGGCTTTTCTTGTTATTTTCCATGCTTCTACAAGACCCCCTTCAAAGTTTTCAATTTGCAAAATTAAAATACTTTGAATATGAAGCATGGCTATGTAAACTCTTCTGGCCGCATAGGATGTTCCAGCCGCATGGACTCCCTAGCCGCATGGACTTCCCAGCCGCATGAACTTCCTAGCCGCATGGACTGTCTGGCCGCATAGACTCCCTGCCACGTGTGCGTTTCCTGCCACATGTGCGTCTCATTAATTACTCTTGATTTGCTTCGGATTTAAAGCCGCTTTTTGGGGCAGGATCCCAAGGGTCGGTTTTAAATATTCGGATTTGCCTCGACGACTGAAGAGTTGATTTTGTTTTTATGCAGCACGTGGATTGAAGGGTCCCCCCTTCCTTCTGCCTATAAATAGGAGCATTTTTGGACAGAGAGACTTCTTTACTTTCTTCTGTCTTCAACTCTTCTTGCCCTAAGTTGTTGTCTTCGTCTTCCTTCTCCGTTCATCAATCAACAATGGCCCCCAAGTCTTCCAAGGCTGCGGCGAAGGGTAAGGGAGTGGCTTCTTCGTTAGCCACGGCGCCTGAAGTTCACCCCGACGTTCACCCTACCATTGCTGGTATGGGTTTGGGCGAATCGTATACTTCGAAACCCTAATAAAGACGGCTCTGTTGCATGCTTTATGCACAAGCCTTTAATGCGTCCCTCGTCTTCATCGAACTGTTCAAATTGTATGGGCCGCATGAACGTCCCATGTCTGAGCCGTATGGGGGTATACCCCATGTCCAAGCCGCATGGGAGATGTCTAGTGGCCGCATAAACACTTCACAAACTGATCCGCATAATGACCCGCCGAACAGAGCCGCATAAGTCCCTCTGAGTCGACCTGCATGAAGCCCCCTCAAACAGGACCGCATAAGCTCATCTGGATTGGGCTGCATAATGCCCTGGCCATCTTCTAACTTTGTTCCTTTTATCTTTGATTCTTGCAGCATCCCCGCCGAAGGCTGAGATCATTGTGAAGGAAGAGCTGCTGCCTCCTTTTATCAAACAAGAGTCGTCGTTCGTTAAGGAGGAGGTGATACCAAAAATGGAGGAATAGAAAGAAGAGTTGGCGCCTATAGGGGAGGAAAACACTCCCAACATTAAAGTTGCTGCAAAAGAGGAGCCCCAGTCTGAAGGTGGTAGTATAGGGAGTTCTGACCCTCAAGTTCCGGACGAGGATCTTACTCACATAGATCTTTCATATGAAAAATGGCTGATGGAATGGTATATGCGCCCCTACAACTAGGATTCGTGGGCTTCCATAAATGTCCTTCTTTGTCTTGATACTTCTGTCTGTCTTTTAGCTGTAGTTTGTGTTTTGCTTCTTTTGGACACCGATGTAATCTTTTTTCTTCTAGTTTGAATGAAATGATAGAGAACTTTTCTGGCTTGCTCATGAGGTGTAGTCATGTGAACGTAACTGATTTTTGAATGAACAGAATACATTAGCTCTATTCTTTGCTTGACTTTTTGTGGACCTATTATCCTTGGCGTACGCTGGTTCTGGATACGGATAATAAGATGAGAGAGAGAACCAACATACTTACTCAAAGGTAATGAGGACGTGGTAAATATGAGGGTTTCTTCGATGGAGCCTTCTAACTCAGAGGTAATGAGGACATAGCAGGAGTGGGCTCCATGATGGGTACATAGAACAACTCATAGGTAATGAGGACGTAGAAGTTCTATTTGAGGGGCGGTTTGTTTTTGGTGGAAGGAAAACAACTCAGAGGTAACATCGACGTGGTTGTTTCGGAGAATTTATGGATCTGTTACCCTTTTTGTGCACTGAAAGTGCGGGTATTGGATCATAAAAAGGGAGCCCTTCTTAGGAGGAAAGTTCAGAGGTATAATCATACATGACTTACTACCTAAAAAGATGCAATATAGATTCATCTGTAGTGACCAGAGTGTAAGTTCAGCGGTACCTGAGGGTACATAACTCAACATTCTGGGAAATTTGGAGTCGGAATGTGAGTTCAGCGGTACCACGGGGTACGTAACTCAACAATCTGGAGGATTTGAAGTCGGGATTTGAGTTCAGCGGTACCAGAGGGTACATAACTCATCACTTTGGAAAATTTGAAGTCGGGATGTGAGTTCAGCGGTACCACGGGGTACGTAACTCAACATCCTGGAGGATGTCGTTTCAGACGTAATACTTCTTTAGGAACTTACTATTGATGGGCAACATGAGCAAGTCTCCATTTTGTTTTGCAAGGCGGTAAGCTCCATTGGAGAATACAGCGTCGATGATGAACGGGCCTTCCCACTTTGGCTGGAACTTGTCGACGATTTCGTGAGTCATAACCATCGGCCTTCGAACTGCCAGAACGAGATCACCCACTTGGAATGTTCTGATTTTAGCCTTTTTGTTGAAGGCTCCAGAGATACGTGCTTGGTACAGCTCGATTCGCTGTTGAGCTAACAGGCGCTTCTCGTCTAGGGCCTCCAACTCTTATAGTCGGCGATGGTGATTATCATCTCTCGTCAATCGGTAGGTGAGAGTGACATGGAGTGAAGGGATTTGAGTCTCCAATGGGAGGATAGCCTCACTTCCGTATACCAGAGAGAATGGTGTGTTCCCGGTGGGTACGGTATGCCCATAAGCATTCGCCAAGCTTTTTATTCCAATCGTGTTTGTTTGATGACATGAACTTCTTGAGAAGCTTGATGATTGTTTTGTTGAATGCTTCAGCCAGACCATTAGCCGCCGGGTTATATGGTGTTGAAGCAATATTTTTGATTCGGTGTTTGTCATAAAATCGAAAGAAGGCGTAGCTTATGAAATGTGGACCATTGTCGTGGATGATCCTTCGTGGCAGTCCAAAGCGATAAATGACGTGATGCTTGAGGAAGCTGATCACGTTTGAAGTCTTGACATCTGCCAACGGAATATCCTCCACCCATTTGAAGAAGTAATTTGTGATTGCGAGTATGAAGCGGTGTCCTCGGAATGAAGGTGGAGTGATTGGACCAATAATGTCCATTCTCTATGCTTCGAATAGCCAGGATGCTACTGTCGGGTGTAGAAATTTGGATGGCTGGTGGATAAAATCTGCATGGACTTGACAGGCTTTGTATTTTTGTGCATAGTCTATCGCGTCTGCAACCATCGTGGGCCAGTAGTAGCCTATTCGGTGAAGGTGATCTTGTAGTTTCGGGCCAGGCTGATGGGCTCCACAGATGCCATCATGCGCTTCACGCACGGCTTCTTTGGCTTATGTATTTGACAAACATCAAAGCAGTAATCCATCGTATGATCGTCGATACAGAATTTTCATCTCCGTATCGTAGAAGAATCTGAGGGAACGTCTTCTGATGGAAGTGGCTTCCTTTGGATTCTCTGGCAGGATGTCGTAGACTATGAAGTCGATGAATGACTATCTCCAGTCTGGTGCTTCGTCGACTGTCAGTACGGAGTAACTCTCAACATACTGAATATTATTCCTGGGGCAGACCAACTCACGGCCTACGATGTCAACCAGATGATGAGCTTGATTCGAAACTGCTAAGGAAGTGGCAAGGCCTACTAGGGCATCGGCTTCAATGTTCTGAAGCCTGGGAACGTGTTCTATGAAGAACCCTTCCAACGACGAGATGATGTCAATCGCTATTTGGTGATAGGGGATCATATCTTCGTGACACACTTCGTATGAGCCCCGGATCTGGTTAACGATTAGCTGCAAATCGCCGTATGCTTGAAGGTACTCTACCCCTAGCTCCTTTGCAAGTCGGAGGCCAATGACCAAAGCATTGTACTCGGCCATATTGTTTGAACAGGGCTCCGTAAGGGAATAAGCCCGATTAATCACCATCCCGGAGGAAGAAATCAGCACCACTCCGACTCCAGCGACGATGTTGCCCTTGGGCCCAGTTCTAGAAGCGCCGTCGAAGAACATTCGCCATACGACATCATGAGAGGCCATATTTGAATTGGCGACCTCATTTGGAATCTCTTCGTCTATTCTGGTTGACTCTGAACCTGGATGGCCTGCTAAAAGGTCTGCCAGAGCTTGACCTTTAACAGCCTTCTACGGGACGAAGATCATGTGGTAGGGAGACAATAAAATTGCCCAGGTAGAGAAGCGAGAGCTGAGTGCACCTAGCTTGGTCATGAGGACCCTGAGGGGGTTGACTCTTGATATGACATGAATAGTTTGTCCCATGACGTAGTGTTACATCTTTTGAATGGCAAAAACCAGAGCGAGGCACTCTTTCTCCACGGCAGTGTATCGACGCTCCGGCCCCATCATCATTCGGCTGAGGTAATATATAGCTAGCTCATGGCCTACATCGTTATTTTATGCTAGCAGAGTACCGAGAGAATGTTCTATCGCTCGTACATAGAACAGGAATGGTCTTCCAGCAACCGGGGCTACTAGGACTGGAGGGTTCGTCATATATTCTTTGATGTTGTCGAAGGCGCGCTGACATTCTTCAGCCCACATGAATGAAACGCCCTTCTTCATGAGGTGGGTGAATGGTTGACATCGTCCGGAGAGGTTAGAGATAAACCTCCTGATGTAAGCTAGCCTCCCTTGAAGACCTCCGAGTTCACGTAGATTTCTCGGAGGACCCATCTCCATAATTGCCTTCGTCTTCTCAGGGTCTATATTGATACCGTAGGAAGTAATGATGAAACCCAAGAATTTCCCGCTGGATACGCCTAAAAAGGATTTCGTAGGATTCATTTTCAAATTGTGCGCTCGCATCAGGTCGAACACTGTCCTCAGATCATACAGATAATCTTCCTTAGAGCGTCTTTTGACGGCAATGTCGTCGACGTAACATTCTACTGTCTTATGCAGGTGGTCTCTAAAGATGATGCTCATAGCTCATTGATAGGTGGTGCCAGTATTCTTTAAATAGAAAGGCATGACTGTGTAGCAGTATGTGCCAATTGGTGTTCGGAATGATGTATGCTTTTGGTCATCAGGGAATATCTTGATTTTGTTGTACCCCGAGAAACCATCCATGAATGACATACGCTCGAAGTCACAGGTGTTGTCAATCATGATGTCTGTGATAGGGAGGGAGAACTCATCCTTAGGACACACCTCATTCAGATTGCAAAAGTCGATACAGATTCAAACCTTTCTATTCTTCTTGAGGACTGGTACTATATTGGCGACCCAATCTGGATGCTGTTCCTCGCAAATGAAGCCGCTGGTTATCAGTTTATTGACCTTAGCTTCAATGGTATTCATAATGTCGGGGCAGAACTATCGTTGATGTTGCTTGACCGGTTTTGCGTCTGGACGAATGTTGAGCTTGTGAAGTGTAACTTCGGGGTTTAGTCCTGGCATGTCTTCGTAGCTCTAGGCAAACACGTCGATGTATTCTCTGACGAGTTGCAGTAGCGATTCTCGCTCTTCGTCTGTCAGATTCTTGCTGACAAAGATGGGCTTTAGAGAAGACTCATCACCGAGATCGACTTGCACAACTTCATCTTCGGTGGGGGGCTCTCTTTCTTCGAACCGTTTCTTCTATTGCGCATCTAGCAGTTGTGCCCATGGCTTCTAACTCAAGAAGTTCAGGAATGTCTTTATCTTCTTCGTAGGCGTCGACAAATGCCATATTGACGGACCAGACTTGCCTGAGCATGTCCCCAATGCTGACATCTAAATCGAAAGTGGGCGATCCGGTTGAGTGTGAATGCCAGTCGCATTCCTCGTCTGAGCTTTCAGGGGTTGTTGACGGTGTACCATAACCTAGCCCACATCTGGTTTTGTTGTAATAGTCTTGTGGTTTCCCAGCTGGGACCGATAATTGTAAGGATAACTGCGGTCCAGTGTCGTAGTTTAAGCCTGGTGCAGTTCTCAGATTATACCCTTGTTTTTGCATGAGGTACTTAGATTGAGAACTATACAGATAAAGGGGCAGTCTCCCTGTGTCGGGTTCGAGATCCACTTCTTCTATCCTGAAGGGTTGTGGATCATTCTTCCGGTAGATGATTGGATGATCCTCTCCCTCGATTATGCGGTAAGCATCTTCCACTGGAGTAACTTGATTTGCGGTGTAGACATTTGTCATATGTAAGTGTAGGTGGGTGCCTATACCGTGTTCCATAGCATACATTGTACAAAGCTTATTAAGCTCTAGGTAGTTCAAAGATAATCCTTTATTGATGAAGTAAGGTATCTTTTCCATTGGGATTACATCATCTGCGGATGGAACATCGGTGTGAGCAGCTACATACTTGGCCAGTTCTAACTCTTCTTCAGCTACCCCCTGTGTCAATGAAGACTGGAGGATGACTTGAGCAGCTTAATCATCAGGGGATCCATGGGTGGAGCAGGACATGGAGTCGTTGGCATACTAGCTACCCCCAGCTTGATGCTCGGTGATGGACGGGGATTTGTTGGCTGGCTAGCAGTCCCTGGCTTAGCGCTTGGCTGCCGATTCATTCTGGGAAGACGAATCGTCATCGGCTTGACAGAGGGATTGAGCTTTCCTATTTGTTGCTGGCTAGCTTTAGGCAGCCTGATTGTCAGTGGCTCTGTCGTGAATCTTGGCGCATGGCCAGACCTTGGCAGGCAGATTATCATCTGCTCCTCCTGTGCAGAAAGGCTGATTGCGTCCTTACGCAGAGTGGCTGTAAGGGGCACAGTTATGCCAGGTTTGCGGGCTTGGAGGTAGATCGTCAGAAGTTCTTCTGATCCAGTTGCCACCTCAGTTTGAGCTTAAGTATCTCCTCCGACCAGGTGCTTTTTTGACTTCTCGTACAAGCATGAATCTGAGTAGTAGGATTCGACCCCTTTAAAGGGATCGATGTCGGCAAATTTTGTCCTTACGAAGCCGTACTTGTCGATGTACTTGAAGCACTGGTACAATATGGAGGGCACGATCTTGTAATCATGTATCCAAGGATGCCCCAGGAGAATGTTGTAGGAAGTGTCTGCATCTATGACATAACAGGTTACTTCTGACTGAAGGTCGCCTATTTGGCACTTCAAGCGAATCTTCCCGATCGGATAGCTTCTGCCAGAATTGAAACCACTGATGGTGGTGCTTGTTGGCGTCAGGCGATTCATTGGGATGCGGAGATGGTGTAGTAAGCTCTTCGGGATGATGCTTATGGAAGAACCGGGATCAATATGCATCCGATCCACCTTAATATCGCCAATGTACCCAGTATAATACAAAGGGCGATCGTGCAGGTTGGTCTTGAAAAGCATATCCTACGGAGTGAAGACAATGTTCGACATTAAACCTGTGCAAGCGCTGTCCTGGAGATCTGCAGGCGAGCTTTCCCCAATGAGATTGGACTGAGCCAGATATGCGTCGGCGTTCTGGAGTGCTTCACTCAGTACGACGCGAACATCTTTGAAGAGTTTCAGGAGTTCGTATAGCGACAATTTGGCCGGTGTGTTGGCCAATTGTGCCAATATATCAAAGTTGTATGGCCTCTCTAGCCCATGAGCTGTCTCTCTTCGGAGCGGTTTGTCGAAGCGAGTCTCCTTCGACCTAGGCTTGTCGGACGTCGAAGGCTGCGAAGGTCCTGGAGCATCAGCAGCTATCGGCTGATGATCTTCAGCCGAGTTATCCGGTAGAGGTTGGGTTTATGCGCCGGAGTGGAGAACAACAGCAGTAGCTTCTTCGACCTCTGTCGAGATTGTGCGGCATGATTTAACTTTCCCACTCTTCTTCTTGCTGGTGGAGGGAGGTGCGGACTGAGTCACCTCAGGTACCAAGTCCGATGGACCCACATGATCTCTTCCCGTGATATGGTAAGGGGTACTAGACCAGCAGCTTGGTCTCGAGGAGGTGGAAGGTTAGCGACCTCCATCCTTGCTTTGGGGACAGGTACTACTCCATCTTGAGTCTTTGTATAAGGGAAGTTACCGAATTATACTGACACCATGTTGGCTGCTACGGTCACCTCTTCGAAATCAATGGTTAGGGCCTCAGAATCGATGAGATGCTGGATGTATCGCTTCAGTTGGTAGCAGTCATGTGAAGCATGGTGGACATAGCGATGGTAGTGGCAGTACTTGGGGCTCTCCATCTCTGCAGGGCGAGGCTCACGCCTTGGAGGAGGGAGCTGAATTCGACCTTCTTGTATGAACATGTCCAAGATGGGCTTGACATGGCCGTCCTCGAAGGAATAGGTCATCTGAGGCCACTGCTTCTCTGCTGGTTTCGGTTCGGGCATCGGTGCTGTGTTGGCCACCATAGCCTGTTTGCCCTTGTTGTCTCGATTGTTGGAGGGATTACCACCATTGTTGCTGTTGGTGTTAGGACGTTTGCCCTTGTCCTCCCCTTCCGATACGTGCAATCCCAGTTGGTGAGCTTTCTTTAACTTTTCTTCTGCGCTAGTGGCGCTGATAATGAAAGTCTTCCAATCCTTGAACTAACTTTCGCCCATCCAGAGGCTGATTGTGGGAAGCAGCCTCTTTTGGCAAATTTTAATTAAGGAGGAATTAAGGTTACCGGAAGGCAACTTCATCGTGGTTTGACGAAACCGCTCGATATAGTTCCTTGTCAGCTCCTTTTCTCCCTGGACAATGTCCATGAAGGTGGACATTGTCACATCTTGTCCTACTTCGTAGAACCTCTCCAGGAACAATCGTTTGAAGCGGGTAAAATAATTGATGCAGTTGTCTGACAAGTTGCGGCACCAGTCGAAGGCGACCCCCTCTAGTGCCCCGATGAACAACCGTGTAAGGATGGCGTCGTCATGAGGCAGATGATCGGTTGTGACTTCGAAGTAGGTGATGTACCTGCTTGCAGATGTCTTCCCATCATATGGATTGATGTTAAATGGTTTATATCATGGTGGGAAGGAAATATCTCTCCACGCAGCAGGATACGGTTGTCGTATCCTGAGGTCTTAGCAGTTTACTCGGGCATGGAACATGGCCCGGAGCTCCTGGACCTCTCTTCTTGCCTCTCTGGCCTCGTCTGCAGCGGTGGGAGCTGATATTTCAGGAGGATTATCACTCGGGTTTGGTGCGGCTGAGTTCGAGTCCGTATTGGCCGCGGGTCCCATGTTTGTTTGGCCAAGTGTTCTTCCTTGCAGAGTTGGGAGGGCCGCTTTGATTTCGTCCACGGATTTGACCAAGGTAAGAAGTATGGCCTCCAGGGTGTCGATGCATTGGTGATCACTGGGACCGTCTTGGTTGCTGTCCGTCATGAACACCGTCCATACATGGGGAGAGATGGAAGGAACGGTGGAGGACGTGCCCTCTAAGTCATACCCTTGTACAGAGAAGTCGTTAGGGTATGTGGGAATGTTCTCCTCTAGTTCAGACTCAGAAGGAGTGGTACCCCCAGCTTCAGAGCTTGCCTCGTCTTGAGAGTTGTGGATGTCCTCGGGGACGTCGAGATCTGCTGCATCTGTTGGATGAACCGTTTCCCCTGGATTATCTTCTTGGAATACCGGATTATCGTGGATGCTTGGAGGAGTGCTACCCCCGGCTCCAATGCCTCCCAGAGATGTGGACGATGAATCTCCAAGTGTGGCAGCTTTCGTCTTTGAGCGAGTACCTTGATAAACTCCTCCTGTAACGGTGGTAGACAACCGCTTAGAAGAGAGTCTCTTGGTTACGTCGGTTGAAATTTTTGGACTGGAGACATTTGTTTTCTTCCATCTCCCGCTGCCAGGAATCTTCAAAGCAGAATTTCAGGAGGCGATGAGAAGCGCCTCGTCTTCTAAACTTGGGTATTGCAGCCGTTGGAAGATGGACGGCCGGTCTTCTTGTACCGCTTCCTTATTGCAGCAGCAGTTGACAATGACTTGGGTGTAGTGATGTCTCCGAAAGGAATTTTTGCACAGTGAGTCTTCGTCTCTTTCCTTGCGTTTGTGAAGAATTACGTTGCACAAGTCACCCATTTTGTGGGCCCGGAAGTTTTGAGCACATGAGTGTGTCGGCATCCTGCCTGCTCCCTGATGTGGAGGTAGTACGAGTACTTGCCCCTGATCGTTGTTGGGAGATCCTTGATAACTATCATGTCCGTTGGCCGTCGGGGGCTGGACGTGAATAGTTCTGTACAAGTTTCCATCAGGGGCCCGTATAACAGTCATCAGGACGCCCTGGTAGTCAGAAGTTGGGACAGCTGTCTGAGCTCGACGAGCCTGCGCTGCCCGAGACTTCTTCCTTTAAGCACCTGAGAGTGCATAGTAGGAAGAGTCCATAGAGACTGGCACATGAGAGCATCTGGGGTCAGGATTGCCTGAGAGGTGGTCGAAGACTTATCGTGAGCCGCATGGAACAGATGGTATACGGCTGGGATCAGTGGCCGTGCAGGCTGTCTACATGCGGCTATCCTTTGTGGCTGCATGAACCTTCTGTATGTGGCTAGAAGCGGTGGCCGCATGAACCTTCGGGATGCGGCTGAATGTCATGGCCGTGCAGGCTGCCAGCATGCGGCTGGCAGTTCTGGCCGTATGGGCTTTCTGTATGCGACTGACTTTTGTGGCCGCATGAGTTTTCTCCATGCGGTTGGCAGTTGCGACCGCATGAGCCTTCTCCATGCGGCTAGCGCCCTTATGCGGCTTGGACTGTATAGAGTTCCTCTTTGCCCCTGCAAGTCCAGCATTATAGTATTTTTTTCTGCCAGACTTGGAGACAGCAGAGTCCTCTATGGTCTGAAGTGGGGTCGCCTGCGAGACTTCTACGCCATCTTGAGCAACAGAGAGTACTTCTTCGAGAGCTTGGGGAGGAGCGAATGATTTGGGCCTCCACTCCTATGGGCCTTCTTCGTACGGGCTCGCCGCTGGACCGGGCCAGCGCCCCCGTCAGAGAGCATTTCTTCAAACGCCTGTTGGTCGAACCGGGCGACCAGCATTTGTTGAGTGGGGACAAGTTTGGCTGTGTCTGATTGCATCACCAACTCCTCAGTCGTAGAGAAGTTAGTCCCCAGCAGAGTCGCCATCGTGTTAGCCATTGATTGTAAAAGTGCAGAACAATTTTATAGGAGGACTGAACTTAGACTCACAATACAAACTCGCTCGCACAAAGAAAGCCTAGGAATGAAAACCTAGGTATAGCAATCTAAGTATGATTGTTTATTTTTGATTCTGGGGGTGACGGTAGAGCCTCGGGAAAGCGACGACAACTCTGCCTTACTCCTTGGACGATCGGACGTAGCCTTGGCTCTGATGAAGAAATACTCTCGGGATGTATGGGAAGACTCTTCTGTGCGTGCCTTTGTCTCTCTGGGTGTCCAGCCGGGTGGAGAGAGTCTCTTTTACAAGGGAATGATACCTTGCTATTTATAGGAGTGGGGTCTGATCATTAGGGTTTGCAATGATTACCCCTTGAAAAGTCGGTGGCCAATAATCTGGACCATTAATCATGATTGCATCAAATCTGGGTAGTTAATTTTGATTGCGCCAAATCCGTATGGACAATTAATGCTGATTGCCACAACTCTTTATGATAAACTTGGATCTCCTGCCACGTGTTCATTTTGCTTGATTACAATTAATCTGATCTGATTCGGGTAATTATGATGATTGTAACAAATCTAGGTTGTTATGAATTGCTAGCAACCATAACTCCGAGGGGATAAGACCGCTACGTGCCTTAACTGTCATGAGGACCGCCACGTGTCTCAACTGTCACGAGGACAGCCACGTGTCTCAACTGTCATGAGTGGGACGTCCTGACAGAGCCGCATGAGTGCGATCTCTAAGTAAACCGCATATGGGTGGCCAGCCGCATGAAGGTAGCAGCCGCATAAAGGTGGTTGCAGAATGAGGGTGGCAGCCTCGTGAAGGAGGCAGCCGCATGAAGCAGGCAGCCGCACGAAGGTGGCAGCCGCACGAAGGTGGCAGCCGCATGAAGGTGGCAGCCGTATGAAGGAGGCAACCGGATGAAGATGGCAGCCGCATGAAGAGGGAAGCCGCATGAAGATGGCAGCCGCATGAAGATGGCAGCCGCATAGGGAGCTTAGGACTTGGCGGATCATGCCAGCTATATAAAAGATTTTCTTCTTTTCCCTAGGAGCACGCCATCATGTCAGAGCTATCATTTCAGCTTTTATGTCAAAGTTGTCACTTCGCCTTTCTGTCAGAGCTGCCGTCAGGGCATTTAATGAGGCAGTTGCTTTATGGCCAGCTGTGGAGGCAAACTGCTTAGGGCCACGTGGCTCCTTCCTGAGCCGCATGGAGCTATCCGAGCCGCATGAGGCTCTAAAGGGCTTTTGAACCGCATGAATTTATGAGCCGCATGAGGCTCTTTCTGTATGAGCCGCATGGGCTTTTCTTGTTATTTTCTATGCTTCTACAATGTTAGAGGGGGAGCACACGAAACTAATCCCCTTCAAGGATGAAGCTACTCGGCAGGAAGAAGCACGTCATCGCTCCACTATCAAGTCTCAGACTGAGATTATGGCTTTAAGGGATAGCATCAATCGGTTGTGTAAACCTTAGGTCTTCCTTTGTAATTAGCTCATTTAGCCATAAAAACTCTTGTATCGTTTCCTTTCTCTGCTTTTTGACAGAAGTTTTTAATAAAGAATCTTTTGGCTTTTGAAACTCATGAATGTAGTTTGTGAAATATCAGAACTAGAGATAATGTGGACGTAGTAGGGATATTTCTGTTGGATATTCCGCTGGGGAATTTGATGTGGACCTATTATCCGTTTTATATTCAAGATTCACGAACATAGATAATAACTTAAAAGAATCTGCTAATAGAGGTAGTGTGGACATAATAGCAGAGGATGTTTTATATCTGACCAGAGATAATATAGACGTTGACGGATATATAACATTAAGTAGGAGTCAGTAAATAATTCAGAGGTAATATGGACGTGATTATCTTTGACGAGTGTTTTGCTCAGAGATTATATGGACGTGGCAAAATATTTCTTAATTATCCTACTGGGAATAATTATCGAAAAATAGTTCAAAGGTAATATGGACGTGACCATTTACATAAGATCGAGTTTGGACATAGTTCAAACGAAGATAATTCTACTGAGGAATCTTCTTAGAGGACCTATTTGTAGAAGCATAAAAAAGATGGAGTTTATGCGGATCATCACTCCATGTGGCCAAGCAAAACTAAGCCGCAGAAGCAGTGCTCCTGGAGACCCCATGCGGCCAAGTAAAACTAAGACGCAGAAGCAGTGCTCCTGGAGACCCCATGCGGCCAATCGAAACTAAGCAGCAGAAGCAGTAACCCTGGAGACCTCATGCGGCTAAGACAATTTGAACCGCAGAAGCGAGGCTCTCGAAGGCCCCATGCGGCTAAGGGGACTCGAGCCGCAGAGGAAAGGTTTTCATAGATCCCATACGGCCAAGTCAAACCAAGCCGCAGAAGCAAGGTTCTCAAAGATACCATGCGGCCAAGCGGAGCCGAGCCGTATAAGAAAGGCCCCTAAGGCCGCTATGCGGCTAAAATGAGTCAGACTCTACTTTATGGAGGGGACACATGGCAATTTGGCTAAGTCTCAACCACCCAGATTCGCTACAACAAAATCTCAACAACCCCCACCAGCAGGCAGCTCAAGATCGAGTCTTTGTGTGCTGTTACAGACACATGGCCGCGTGGCCCTTTATGCGGCCCAAAATCTGCTATTGCAGGAATTACTATAAAAAGTAGGGTACCGCACCCATGCTAAAGGTTGGAAATCAAAGGCTGGCATATTTCTTCAAGAGCAAAGACTGCATCTGATAGTCCAAGGAGTAAGACAGAGTTGCTACACTTTTCCGAGCCTCCATCGTCACCCCCAAGAATAAAAAACTAAACAATTATACTTAGATTGTTTCCTATAATTTCTTTCTAGGCTTACTTTTGTACAAGTGAGTTTGCAATCAAATTCAGTGTCTCTGTAATATTTGCTTTGATATTTAATGGCAAACACGATGGCGACTCTACTAGGGACTTTCTTCTCCTCTGTTGAGAAGTTGGTGACACAATTCGATGCATCCAAGCTCGACTCTACGCAGTAAATGCTTTTGGTTCATTTTGACCAACAAGCATTCGAAGAAATGCTCTCTGAAGGGAGTGCCAGTCCGTCACAGAAGCGAGCCAACTCGAAGAGAACCCGCAGGACATCGAAGCACAAAACTGTTGCCCCTCACCAGGTTCTCGAAGAAGCTCCTTGTGCGGCCCAAGACGGTGATCAAAGCTCTCATGCGGCCTTGCTTCTGACCGCAGAGAACCCCACTGTCCCCAAATCTAGCAAAGGAAAATACTACGATGGTGAGCTTTTGGGGGCATAAGGGAAATCCATGCGGACGAAGAAGAGGCCGCATAAGAGAAATGGGTGGTCTGCCTATGCGGCAGCTAACTCTTGCCGCAGGAAGATGGCCCATGCGGTAGCCAACTCTGGCCGCAGACAGATGGCCCATGCGGCAGCCAATCCTGGCCGCACGCAGGCTACCTCATACGGCCCTGTCAGAAGCTCTCTATTCGGCCGTCTCTCATACGGGCCCGATTCTATGCGGCCCTTTGAGAATGTAGAATATTCCAATCTGGACTCTTCTTACTATGCACCTTACGGTGCTAGGTCGAAGAAATCTAGGGTAGTGTGGGCCCAACAAGCCCAGTCAACTGTCCAAGCTGCTGACCGTCAGTGGGCACCGTTAACTGTTATACGGGCTCCTGATGAAAAGTTGTAGAGAACCACCCGCGTCCAATCCCCCAGGGCTAACGGACAGGGTGGGTCTCAAAAGTCTCCCTCTAACAATCGAGAGCAAGTGCTTTTACTAGCCTCGGAGCAGGGAGCAAACATGATACCTGCTCACCCGTGTGCTCGGAATACCCGAGTCCACAAATTGGATACAAAGGAGGATCAGTTTGCTATCGACTTGCGAGAGGTGATTGCTCATAAACGCAAGAAGAAAGAAGAAACCTTGGCGTGTGATGAGCCCTTTTTGGGACATCGTTGCACCCAAGTCATCATCAATTGCTGCTGCGGCAAGTCCGCATCACCTGAAGATCGACAGTCCATTTTTCAACGACTGCACCAGCCAGCACCTGTTCGACAACAACTTAAAAAATAGGTACAAATTTTGGGAGACGAGGAATTTCCTTTCGCCTCCTGTAATTCAACTCGAAAGGTTCCTTTCGGCAAGGGAGGAAAGAAGACAGGCTCTTCCAGCCCGAGAATCTCAGCCAGTACTGCAAGGGAACTCTCATCTAGAGGATTGCCGTCGACAACCACAGGGGGTGTCTACTTAGGCACCCATTCCAGAAAGAAGCTTCCAACACCCGGGGGTGCACCCTCGACCTCCCTGGGGGTAGATAAAGCTGGGGGTAGCAGTCTCCTCAATGTATGTGACAACCCGGTGTTTCAAGAGCATACACAGGAGGTAATGATCCACTGGAAATATGCAACAGGCTTGGACATCCCCGAGGATGAACGCCTTTGCCAAGACGATGTAGCTTCCTACACAGGTGGTGGCACCCCTTCCAAATCCGAGGAGGAAGACATTCCGACGTTCCCCGACGATTTCTCTGTACGAGGGTACGACACGGAGAGCACCTCTTCTACGGTCCCTTCCACGTCTCCCTAACTGCGGACAGTGTTCATGGCAAGAGATGATCATGAAGGACCTACAGATCGCCAACTTCTAGAAGTGCTTAAAGCCATGCTCTTATCCTTGGTCAAGTCAGTAGACAAAATCAAAGCTGCCTTGCCGACTCAACCAGCAAGGACGGCCGGACAAACAAGCTTGGGACCCACAGTCAACGCGAACTCCAACACGACCGCTTCTAATTTGCGTGACAATCCTCTAAGAGCATCCGCTCCTTCAGCTGCAGACGAAGCCAGGGAGGCAAGGAGGGAAGTCCATGAGCATCGAGCGATGTTCAATGCCCGAGACTCCTCCTGGGACCTTAGAATACGACAGCTGTATCCCGTCGCCTGGAGAGATGTTCCTTTTCTGCCATGGTACAAAATATTTTATATCGATTCATATGACGGAAAGACCTCTGCCAGCCGATACATGATGTACTTTGAGGTCACAACAGACCACTTGCCGTACAGTGACGCCTTCCTCAAACGATTATTTATCGAAGTATTGGAGGGAATCGCGTTCGACTGGTACCGCAACCTTCCTGACAACTACATCCATTCCTTTGACGGCTTCAAACACATGGTCCTGGAATGTTTCTAGGAAGTAGGGCTTGATGTGACAATGTCGTCTCTCATGGACATCGTTTAGGGGAGAGGGAGCTAACGAGGAACTATATCAAACGGTTTCGCCAAACCGCGATGAGATTGCCCCAAGGAAATCCCGAAAGCTCCTTGATTGAAATCCGCCAGAAGAAGTTGCTTCCCGCAATCAGCCTCTGGATGGGCGAAGATCAGTTCAGGGATTGGACGACCTTCATCATAAGCACTACCAATATGGCGGCAAAGTTAAAGAAGGTTCGCCACCTGGGATTATACATCCAAGATGTAGAGGACAAAGGCAAATGTCCTGGTACCACCTCCAGTAACAACAACTGTGGCAGCACCTCCAATAATCGGGATAATGAAGGCAAACAGGCCATGGTTGCTGGTACGACTAAGAAGCCTGAACAAAAGCAGGCAGAAGCCCAGTGGCCCAAGGTGAATTACTTATTCGAAGATAGTCATGTCAAGCCTATCTTCGGCATGCTTTTACAAGGGGATAGGATCCAACTCCCTCCACCAAGGCGTGAGCCTCGAGCGGCAGAGATAGAGGACCCAAAATATTGCCACTTCCACCGCTATGTCCATCATTCCACTCAAGGCTGCTTCTAATTGAAGCGGTACATCCAGAGTCTTATCGACTCCAAAGCTCTGTCGCTAGATTTCGAAGAGGTTACCATAGCTGCAAACATGGTATCAGTTCAGTTTGGTGACTTCCTCCAATAAATACTCAAGACGGGGTAATACCTTTCTTCTGGGCAACGATGGAGGTTACTAATCTTCTACTCGTCCGGGACCAGACGACTGGCTTGGTACCTCTCACCACGTCACGAGGAGAGGTCATGTGGGTGCACCCAGACTTAGTGCCCAAAGTTACCCAGGCGGTGCCATCTTCAACCAGTAAAAAAAGGGCAAAAAGATCAGATCTTGCTATACAATTTCAGCCGAAGCTGAGGAGACGGCGGCCGTTGTTACCCGGTCTGGAGCACAAGTCCAGCCCACTATGGGTAATTCAGTCGAAGACCCTCAGCCAGCAACGCTGGCTGCTACTGATGTTCCGGGGCCATCTCAGCCTCCATCGGCGGACAAGTCTAAGCCGAAGAAAACCTGCTTCGACAGGCCGCTCCGTAAAGATGTGCCTCAGGGGTTGGAGAGACCATACAACTTTGACATATTAGCACAAATGGCTAATACGCCGGCAAAGTTGTCATTATACGAGCTCCTAAGCCTCTCCAAGGATCTTCGTATCGTATTGAGCGAAGCGCTCCAGAATGCTGATGCCTACTTAGCCCAGGTCAAGTGTAGTGCCCCATCCCTACATCGTGCCTCGTACTCTATCCAAGGGGTGTGCAAGAAAGGAACACTGTCGCTATCGATTCGGTCGGGATCGACCGAGTCGATCGAACGGGAAAGGTTGAATTAAGATCCATTCCTCGTTATGGAATGGCTTCTTCGGAACCAAGTCCCAGATTCAACGGGTTGCGCCTCGAGGATTGACTCTGCGGCTGAGTCGGGAGAGACCTCTCGTTGCTCTGCTTTTCATGCCGCTTACGTTGGTTTTGGCTTTGTTTTCTGAAGGCATTTTCGTGAATGTTTTCAATGGTTTTCATGGCTTGCATTTCGAACTCGCATTTGCTATCGAACTCCTTGAATAATGCAGTGTTCTAATCGATTGCTTGTGCAATTTCCGGTAATCGCGTAGGCGACGTCTAGTGCAACCAACAAGTTCTCTCGTCGAAGTAAACTCAAGGTGAGTGGCTGACCCTTCTTTTCTCGACCCCTTCTTAGGTAAATCGGTAGTGTTGTTACGGATTAAAGATTGAATGCAAGGGCACGGGCACGGTAAAATGATTGAGTTTTTAAAGAGAATGTAGGCTATGTCTTAATAACTAAAAGAAGAAAAATGGTCTTTGCACGGTCACGGATAACTTGTCGACAAGGTAAAGTTTCCCCGCACGGCAACCCGGGGCCACGGGACCATTGCAGCCAAGAAGGAAACATATCATAAGTTGTGCTGGGCACAATGTTAGGCGAGGACTTGCAGCGGGGCTCGCTACTCGCGCTGAAAGGGCGTCATCTAATAAAAGCTAAAGGAGTCCACGATGGCTCTGGGAGTCAGTGACCAACACACAAAATATTGCACTTGGTATGAAAATGATAACAATTGACAGAAAAGAACATGGTAAGTTTCACAAGGTGCGGCGCGGGCCACCGTTAAGTTTCAACATAAATTTCATTATGCTTGTCATATGCTTGTTTGAAATTCGTTAGGATGGTTAGAAACATTCATACTCTAAGTCATATAAACTCTTCAACCAAATGAGAGCTTGGAACTTAAATAGCCATGCACCAGTACAAAGTGTAATGTACTGATCCTCGTTCTCCACGCAGGTACCCCGAACCACGAAGGGCGTGCCACTTGAAACTCAAGGCGATGTGAACCCTTTTGAAGCCTCGTCCGTGTGTAAAGGCTTGTTTCTGGATTCCTTTTGAAGAAGACCCGCACTCAGTCCAAAAGAAAAGAATGGCGACTCAACTTTCCTCGATAGCAGGTAGAAATGTGTAATGGTTTTTGCTTATAAAAAGGGATGTAATATATGGAACGACTATCTCATCGACGTTTATTTTGTAAGTCGAGTCATGTTGTAGCCCGCGCAGCAATAATTGTAAAGAAGTCTATGTAAAGTTTTATTATCATCAATGAAAAAGTCTATTTCTATTTCAAATGTGTCATTCAATTTCTCTGCGTTCTCTAACTTGATGTTTTGTTTCAGATAACCTTATGACTATGTCTTGTGCGATCGCAACTTAGGTTCGCACGGCATCATGCCCGGGGGACGACTATCGATTCTACAGAATCGGGGCGTGACATAATGGTATCAGAGCACGGCTTTACATCCTTTGGCCTCGCGTCTAGAGTTTCAAACCTTTGACCTCGCATCGATGAGATAAGTTGTTCCATACAATGAGTCCATAATAAATTGATACTGATGCGTTTGCCTTCGTATTGCAGAAGTGCCGGAACCCACGGCCGAGCAAGAACAGAGCGCTTCTAGCGGCTCTAGTAGTTCACATCGTTCGCGGGCCAGACCTTCTAACGATACCATCGAAAGGATGCTGAGCATGATGGAGGCGCAGCAGAACTAGTTCGAGAACCGACATCAACAGGTAGAGGAACGACAGGCCCAGTTTGAAGCTCGCTTTGACGCACATGACAAACTTCAACAAAAGCAGCTAGATACCCTGCAGCAGATTGTTCAGACAATGGCGGCCAACGGAAATTCTGTGACTGTGCCTACCGTCACCACACCTGTTGCCACCGTACCGACGATCCAACCCATTGAAGTCGATACAGAGAAGCCCGAGCGTCAACCAGCGGCACCGAAAAAGTACAACTTTGAAGTGTCAGAATTCAAGAAGGCGTGCCGCACTTCCTTCAGCTATCGAAGGCCCTTCCATGGCGATCGACTGGTTGAAAGAGCTGGAAGATCACTTCGAGCTTCTCGGTATTGAAGAATCGAAGCTAGTCACCTGTGCACAACTTCAACTACGGTTGAACGTGCACGACTGGTAGGCCGTGCGCAAGCGAGCGATCCGACCGGACAACACTACCATGCCGATCTCTTGGGCCACGTTCTGCAAAGCTTTTGAAGTCCAGTACCTTCCGTCAGTCGTTCGTCAAGCGAAAGAAAACGAATTCATGCAGTTGAAGTAAGGGAGCCGGACAGTGGAACAGTATGCTGCAGAATTCAACAAGTTATCTAAGTTTGTTGGTCAATTTCTGCCTACTGAAGAGTGCCGTGTGCGACGGTTTGAAGTGGGTCTGCGACACTCTATCGGTGCATATGTCGGGGACCCGGAGTACAAGACCGTGGGCGAGGCTCTGAATCACGCTCTTCGCCTTGAGAACCTGCATCCTTCCGGTGCTGACGACGTTGTGCGCTACTCCAATCACAAACATCCTAGCTATACGGGAGGCAACAACTACGCGCCAAAGCATCCAAACAACGGCGGCTATAAGGGTCAAAATCTGTTACCTCGTTGCACCAAATGTAATCGCCTCGGGCACGAAGCCATCAACTGCTTCCCCTTCAGAAGGGAATGCCATGCTTGCGGACAAAAGGGCCACCTCGCTCGAGATTGCACGAACCCGAGATTGACTCGCAACACCCCACCACAACAAAACCATCAAGAGAATCGAGGACAGGTTCCCCGACCTGCTCAGCCCACTCAACTCAACAACCAAGATCGACGTCCTAATGCACAAGGGCACGTCTTTGCCCTGACTCGAGATGAGGTGTTTGCTTTCGATACTATCGTGACAGGTATATTGAACTTCAATAATGTACCTACTTGTGTGTTATTTGATTCAGGCGTATCGTATACTTTTATATCGACGGACTTCGCCGCCGAACACAAATTTTCTGTAATGTTGTTAGACCTTGACCTTAGCGTAAGTATGCCTTCGGGTGTGTCATTACTCACAAATTTAGCCTGCGGCGGAGGAACCATATGTATTGGGGGTCAAAAGATCGGTCTTGATGCGATAGTTCTAGATATAAAGGACTTCGACATCATACTGGGCATGGATTGGCTCGGTCCGTGCAACGCAACCATAGACTGCGCTAAAAAGAAGGTCATATTCTGCATACCTGGAGTGCCAGAATTTTGCTACTCGTATGGTGAGGCGTCGCCGACCTGTATGGTGATCTCTGCAATATCTGCTTGACGGATGCTGCATTCTAGGTGCAAAAGCTATCTAGCTTCCGTTCGAGACATACGACAGGATGATGCAAACGCGGGAGAGACCGACATTGTGGTAGAATTCCCAGACGTGTTCTCGGACGAGCTACCTGACATGCTGCCCGATCGAGAAATAGAGTTCACCATCGACACATTCCCCGACACCCGATCGATCTTGAAAGCCCCGTACAGAATGGCCCCTGCAGAATTTAAAGAATTGAAGGCACAACTTCAGGAATTACTCGACAGAGGGTTTATCCGTCCGAGTGTCTCGCCGTGGGGTGCGCCCATGCTGTTCGTAAAGAAGAAGGATGGATCGATGCGACTCTGCATCGACTATCGGGAAATGAATAAAGCCACCGTCCAAAACAAATACCCCATGCCCCGCATCGACGACCTGTTTGACCAGCTCCAAGGTACAACAGTGTTTTCGAAGATTGATCTGCGATCGGGTTACCACCAACTCAAAGTCAAGCCAGATGACGTGTCGAAGTCTGCCTTCTGCACTCGTTACGGCCACTACGAGTTCGTGGTAATATCGTTCGGTCTGACAAACGCCCTTGCCGTCTTTATGGATCTAATGAATCGGGTGTTCCATCCGTTCGTTGACAAGTTCGTAGTAGTCTTCATCGACGACATCCTCGTCTACTCGAAGGATCGAGCACAACATGCAGAGCATCTGCGGACGGTACTCCAAACCCTTCGAGAGAATCAGTTGTACGCGAAGATGAGCAAGTGCGAGTTCTGGCTGAACAGCGTCTCATTTCTTGGGCACATCATCTCCGCCACGGGCATCGCAGTCGATCCGAAGAAAGTCGAGGCAGTTGCTGATTGGAAATGGCCCGCATCAGTTAGCGAAATTCGAAGCTTCCTAGGCTTGGCGAGATACTACCGACGCTTCGTGAAAGACTTCGCGAAGATCGCATCGCCGTTGACTCGTCTCACCCAGAAAGGAGTCGCATTCAAGTGGTCAGACGACTGTGAAGGTTTCTTCCAGGAGCTCAAACAACGACTCATTTCGGCCCCGATACTTGCTCTTCCTGAAGGGACGGAGGGATTTCAAATCTTCAGCGATGCTTCTGGCTAGGGCTTGGGGTGTGTGCTCATGCAGCAGGATAAGATGATATCTTTTACTTCCCGACAGTTGAAGCCGCACGAGAAGAACTACCACACGTACGACCTAGAACTAGGGGTAATTGTGTTCGCGTTGAAGCTGTGGCGTCACTATCTCTATGGCGTGGCGTACAGGATTTATACGGACCACAAAAGCCTCAAGTATCTTTTCTCCCAGAAAGAACTGAATTTGCGGCAGAGGCGATGGCTAGAACTAATCAAAGACTATGACTTATCAATCGCTACACGCCGGAAAGGGAAATGTGGTAGCTGATGCAGTGAGCCGGAAGTACTTAGCTTCGTTATGCATCAACGATCGACTGCTGCGTGTAATGCCTGTATTTCGGAATACGTATTTTAATTAGGCTTATATGTATTTCGGACCTGTATTTTATTTTCTCGGATTCTGGCCTACAATTGTATTTTGGCTCGACTTGCGGATTTTAGTTTTCTCGTAAATTAGGTTTTTGGACCTGGCATGGTTTTATTCTTGTGGAGAAGGGTTTGGTTTGGTTTGTATTGGACTACCTTAGTTAACCTCCACCCTCTACACAACACACCATCCCTCATTAAAATCCTACCTAACTTTCTCTCTCCTCATTACTCTTCCATTAATTTCCCTATCTTCTTCTTCCTTCCTCCACACAACACCCAACCTCCATAGGCAAGTGCACCTTGCCACCAAATAAGAACCCTATTTTATTTGTCTATTAGTTAGATTAGGCCATGGTGAATCACATTAGAACTTGGCATTTTATGATTTGGAGTCTCCATTTTTCTAGATCTAAGTTTTAATCATTTTTGGATTTTCTTGGTTTTGATCTATTAAACATAGATTTTTGCTTCTTTTGAGGCTTTCATGGGGAAGAGAATTCAATTTTACACAAGATAGAACTTTGAAAATCTAAATTTCGTTTTGATTTGGCCAAGTTATGAGATTTGGAATCTTGGTGTTCTTGGGTTCTCTTCTCAGCCTGTTGGAGAAGATGATCCTCGGCCAGCGCTCTTTAGCGCAAGGCTGAACTGTGCACCCTTCCTCGGCTAGCGCTCTTTAGTGCTGGACTGACTCGCGCTTGGTGTCCCTTGGCGAACCGCGCCTCTTTCCCAGCGCAACCCAATCCTGCGCAGCTCACTCCCAGCGCGGCTTGGCTCCAGCGCAACCCAATCCTAGCGCGGCTCATCCCCTGCGCAGCTCGCTCTCAGCGCAACTCGTCCCTAGCGCAGCTCACTCCCAGCACGGCTTGGCTCCAGCGCAACCCAACCCTAGCGCAGCTCACCCGCTCTCAGCGCAGCTTGACCCAGTGCAACCCGCTCTCAGCGCAGGTTGACCCAGCGCAACCCGACCCTAGCGCAACCCGACCCCCTGCGCAACCTACTTGCCCATGATGGTTTCGTTTTATTTCCTCGTGTAAAACCCCTAAATTTCTACTATTTTTTTATTGAAAATTTGTACTGATTTAAAGTTTTGTATCGTACGTCACGTAATCCTATTGTACGTCGTGTGCGTAGGTTCGTCTTTCGTAATTGCTCGACGAATGCGAATATGTGCGAGCGTACATATTTTTGAAAAAACATTATTTTTATTATTTTTATAGTTTCAAAGAAATATAGGCAATAATTATTTCTAGCTATTATTTTCAAGTTTACGATTTTATTTATGAAAGCCTTTTTGTTTATAGCAGTTATTAATAATAAATAATATTCTTAGGCATACATATATTTCCTAAATATGTTGCTAGATTATTTTAAATAAAAATATACTTTTCTAGATTTATTAATATAAATATTTTATTATCTAAAAAGGTATTTAAAAATAATTATGATTTTTGAAATTATTATTATTGGTATTTTGAAAAATATATTTGGAAGTCATTGTGGCCATTTAAATCTTGCTTTAATTTTTGGATTTATTTAAATAGTTAAATATTCAAAATTTGATTTATTTGATTGATTTTAAACTAAAGGAATATAATTTAAATAGGATTGTAATTGGATTTGGATTTGATTTGATTGACTTTATATCTATTTAATTATCTACTTTGGGTTTTAAATAGATCCTAATCCATATCTAAGTGGGAATTCCCACATCCTATAAATAGGCAGGTACTCCTCCATAATATTCATCCACAAATTTTCCACAACCCAAAGGTGCATCGTGTCCATGTTCCCTCTCCCCGTTCACTATATCATTTTTCTATACAAGTACATTTATCCCCACCGTGTCCAACACACCGGACACCATTCCTATCAATTCTTCGTGTCTCGCAGGACACACCCGTCATACCCGACATAATTCAGACCAAATTCCTAACTCTAAGCCCCGGTCCTCTGCCCCGATTCACCCCTCCTCTCGATGTCGGCCAAACCCTTCCCCGACACCACCATCAGAGATCCAACCCGACCCCAACTCGACCACAGCCACCGACCACCGCTGCCAACACCAACTCCATTCTGGCAGCCACCACCCACGGCCATCCTTCTCCCGACTGCAGTGCACCAAACCCATCACGACCAAAGCACCTACACCACCAGCGCAACCGCCACCATACCGATCCCCGACCAACCGAACCACCCCCGGCCACCTTGGCCGAGCACCCCAAAACCCACAACACCATCATCAACAGCAAAAAGAAGAAGAAGAAGGAAAACCCAAATCGTCGTACCTCCTCCGCAGCGCCTTCCGGCGTTCGCCTCGACCCGCACCCCGGATCTGGAGCCGCCTCCGCGAACTCCGCCCCGCCGAGCCTCCACGCGCGGCCGGATCTCGACAGCCTCTGGTCGACCACCCTTTCGCCAGGGCACTGCCACAAACCCAGAACCCAGCCACCGTCCCCGCGATCTCCGCCATGGCCGCCGAGCGCCTCCCGTCGAGCCGGCAACCGACCTCACTTTCCTCCGCCGACAGCCCCTTGGCGCTTCCCCTCCGCCCGTGGCGGAACCCTCCGACCAAACCCACTCCAACGAAACCCCCTCTGGCGAGCTTCCTCCTCCGCGACCGCCCGAGCCCTCTCCGGAAACCCCCAAACCCCATGCCTTCTTCTCCTTCCGCCTGCTCCGTCGAGCGGCCGCCCGATTGGACTCCCGCTCCGCAGTCGCCGCTCTACCCCCGTTCTCTTTCCGCAGCCGTCGCTTGCCGTCGGCGACACCGCCCCGAGTTTCCCTCTCTACTTTCCCGACTCCCCCGCCCTTCCGATCCACCGGCCTCGTCTTCCCATTCTCCCGCTTCCTCCTGGCCACGCAACTGAGATCCAGCGCCGACCCTCCGACTTCCAACCCGCCGCTCCACCTCCTCGATCCGCCCCTAGACCGCCCGCTCCCCTTTCTTCCCCGCTCCGCTCGTCTCTCTCCCGCTCCTTTCCTCTTCCCTCATCACTCTCTCTCTCTAACCTCTCTTCACTCGTGATGCCTCTCCGTATACTTTTCTTTTTATTTTTTATTTTTTTATTATTTATTATCTTTTTGTTCTCTTTCCCTTCTGTCTCATTGAAACCGAGAACAGACAAAAAGGGGAATAGAACTAAAGTTGGTGTTTTGTTTTTACTTTTATTTTACTTTTATTATTATTTCTTTATTATGGTTATTACGTTTTAAGTATATATATAGTATTATTAATTTTATTATGATTACTATGTTTATGACTAATCACTATTATTAAAACTAATTTAATTTACTGTTTTAATGTGTATATAGGAATACTGTTGTTATTTTATCTTTCAATAAATTTTAATTGTTAATATCTTGTGTAAAACGGTGGTTTACTAATACATTTTCATATAAAATATATTTTTATAACACTATTATGGCTACATTATATCCATTGGTTTACTAATATCTTTAATATTGTTATATTCCTAAAATTAAATTCTTGCATTATTTCAAATAAAATTTTACTAAAGAATTCTATCTACTTTCATTCAAACATAATTTAGCCTTAAATAATTTTCTAAAATTATTTGTTTCACTTAAGGTATTTTGATTTATAAATATATAGTTTTCAGCTTAAGATATCCTTTTGATAAAACTTGGAGTTTTTGCCCTAAAAAGGATTTCTAGATTTTAAGTTTTTAATTAAATTATTTTAACTAAATAAAACTCTATTTTCAAAGTTTTATAAATAGTTTTCTAATTTTATTTCCTTCGATTACCGTCTCTCATCTCGACTAGCCATAATCCCCATCCTTTACAAACTTGGTACGTCCTCATACCAACCCTAACTAAATTGACCCTTCTGGACCCAATGGAACTGTCCGTGCCACCGACCGAGGTCACCTCGCATAGTTGTTGCACCGAAGTTGCAGATCATGTCACCTTGATCATCGCGGCACACCAGGCGTCCTACCAGGCAAGACACCTTGCTATTTGCTGTTTAATTATTTTAGCTCATATTTCATGCATGTTCATTATTTTTCTTTATGCAAAATAAACTGTGATACATGGCATAACCCGTTAGAATTTACTGTTCAGTTTCTTGCTATGTATTATTTTTACACATTAAACCTAGATTTAAGGGACCACCTTTGTGTGTTGCATTCATAGCCTTGACACGTTGTACCACGAAGTTGTGTGTCGTATGTAGAACTCAGAAGTGCGTGATTGGCTGGCCACCAGTACGTACAAGCCGTGCGATAGAAATAACCGCTAATAGAGGTTGCATGCTAGTTTGACTTAGCGGTTATAGAGTTAGCATTGGACGGGAAGAACATGATTGGAAGTTGACTACCACCCTATCTATCGTAGACTCGCTCGCTACTGAGGAACGATAGGTAGACTATATGCTATAGACTCGCTCGATACTGAGAAATAGTATATGGTGTTGTGACTCGCTACTGAGGTACTGCATTGGTATTTTCTTGACTTGACCGGGTAGTCATGCGACCATGAACTGTTCTTAAAACTGCATTCACTTAGAACGGTTAGGTTACCCTTATCCGTTATGTACGAGTACCTTTGGTTTGGGTACTTGTATCTGACCGTGGCTTGGAACAATAACTTGTCGCGGATTAGTTTGTCACATCTTGTCCTTGTTTGGTTGTAGGTGTGACTTACTACTTCGATGAGAAGGTATTGAACCTTTTTGTGGTCCGGATACCATATTGGATTCATAGCATGGGAAGATACATTACCGTGAATTAGTTTACCATCTCCTGTCCTTGTTTGGTTGAGGGGATGGTACGTTCGTTCAGTAGGTGCGTATTGGACCATGTTATAATTCGATTTACTTATTTATTAGAGCAATATTTATTCAGTTTATATGGCATAATATTATGTGTCTTGTTACGTCCCTCTGAGGACCTGGTTGTCTTGCCAGGTGTGTGCTATTGTCTTTCGCAGGTGCTTTAGCTCTAGCCGTGTTCATTGCTATTTCTCGAGGATGATTGCACTTGGATCGTCTTCGCTTCGCTCGCCACTCATTTTATTTTCTATGTACTTTTCCTTATTTTGTTGGTAGTGGATTTGTCTCCGCCCAACATATTGTATCAAGACAAATTCATTTTTATTATATATCTTTTATTCATTTTTGTGTGGATAAGATTAGTTATGGTTCTACTGCATTTTTTAGCTTATGTATCTATACGAAGCCTATGTACTTCGTATAAATACAGCTGGCATGTCTACGTTTCTAGTCCTACGTATTTTGGGACTGGGGCATTACATGTTTTTGTGGTGGTCCATGCAGGTCAGATAAATTGTTTGGTTACTTTACCGTACTAAGCAAGCCTGCATATAGGATTAGAAGTTTAGGATTTCATCCACATACTTGACCTCTTTCCTTGATTTTATCTACCGTTTGACTCATCAATTGCATCTTGCTTGCTTTCTTCCACCCCTATTCTTATCTTCCCTTCGTGCTTGCTAGAGATTGACCCTACTAGTTAGTTGTCCCAAAACACCATTAGTTTAATTCTTTAAGTTGGGTAGAATACCTTATGAACTAACAACCCCTTTGACCTAGTGACCTATATTAGCAAGCTTACTTAGATCCTAGAATCTAGAGGAAATTTAACCCATTTGGTAAATCAAGCCTTAGTCAATAAAACCGTAGAATGATGGTATAGGAATAAACAAGACTTAGATTCCTATGACTCTTAGACTATTCATATTTGTTCTTATTTTCAATCTTAATCTCGTGCCTATATTTTTACCACCTTGACAAATGTTGCTACTATAATCTAGTTTTGCAAACTCATCCCTTTATCGAGTTTGTTCATGACTTATGCTATTGAGCGGCCGCTCACTAACGTATTGTCTACTCAGAACCGATGCATGATGGTCTGATCAACCGAGTGCACTTTGGTTCGCTTTTATTTATCGTTCTACGTGGAATGGGGATATAATTAAAGTTGGCCCTTACAATCCCATCCACGACTGCCTTGAAATTTTTTTTAATTATTTGGTCGCCATTGAACCACGTATTCACATTCGATAACACCCCCTTCGAACTCCATATTGCTTTCGCCTTCATCTATTTTAGGAGGACGAAAGTGTTATACTAGAACTTCATCTAGCCATCCTATCGATTACGACCATATCATATTATTTTTCTATGATCTAGATCGCAATTTCTTACTGCATGATTTTGTTATTGATTGTTCCTCATCGATACCCTTGTGTCTTCTTACCCCCCTACGAATTCTTAATTTTGAGGACGAAATTCTTTTAAGTTGGGTAGGATGTAAAACCCCTAAATTTCTACTATTTTTTTTATTTAAAATTTGTACTGATTTAAAATTTTGTATCGTACGTCACGTAATCGTATTGTACGTCGTGTACGAAGGTTCGTCTTTCGTAATTGCTCGACGAATGCGAATATGTACGAGCGTACATATTTTTGAAAAAATATTATTTTTATTATTTTTATAGTTTCAAAGAAATATATGCAATAATTATTTCTAGCTATTATTTTCAAGTTTACGATTTTATTTATGAAAGTATTTTTGTTTATAGCAGTTATTAATAATAAATAATATTCTTAGGCATACATATATTTCCTAAATATGTTGCTAGATTATTTTAAATAAAAATATAATTTTCTAGATTTATTATTATAAATATTTTATTATTTAAAAATTATTTAAAAATAATTATGATTTTCGAAATTATTATTATTGGTATTTTGAAAAATATATTTGGAAGTCATTGTGGCCATTTAATTCTTGCTTTGATTTTTGGATTTATTTAAATAGTTAAATATTCGAAATTTGATTTATTTGATTGATTTAAAACTAAAGGAATATAATTTAAATAGGATTGTAATTGGATTTGGATTTGATTTGATTGGCTTTATATCTATTTAATTATCTACTTTGGGTTTTAAATAGATCCTAATCCATATCTAAGTGGGAATTCCCACATCCTATAAATAGGCAGGTACTCCTCCACATTATTCATCCACAAATTTTCTACAACCCAAAGGTGCATCGTGTCCATGTTCCCTCTCCCCGTTCACTATATCATTTTTCTATACAAGTACATTTATCTCCACCGTGTCCGACACACCGGACACCATTCCTATCAATTTTTCGTGTCTCGTAGGACACACCCGTCATACCCGACATAATTCAGACCAAATTCCTAACTCTAAGGCCCGGTCCTCTGCCCCGATTCACCCCTCCTCTCGACGTCGGCCAAACCCTTCCCCGACACCACCATCAGAGATCCTACCCGACCCCGACTCGACCACAGCCACCGACCACCGCTGCCAACACCAACTCCGTTCTGGCAGCCACCACCCACGGCCATCCTTCTCCCGACCGCAGTGCACCAAACCCATCACGACGAAAGCACCTACACCACCAGCGCAACCGCCACCATACCGATCCCCGACCAACCGAACCACCCCCGGCCACCTTGGCCGAGCACCCCAAAACCCACAACACCATCACCAACAGCAAAAAGAAGAAGAAGAAGAAGGAAAACCCAAATCGCCGTACCTCCTCCGCAGCGCCTTCCGGCGTTCGCCTCGACCCGCACCCCGGATCTGGAGCCGCCTCCGGGAACTCCGCCCCACCGAGCCTCCACGCGCGGCCGGATCTCGACAGCCTCCGGTCGGCCACCCTCTCGCCAGGGCACCGCCACAAACCCAGAACCCAGCCACCGTCCCCGCGATCTCCGCCATGGCCACCGAGCGCCTCCCGTCGAGCCGGCAACCGACCTTACTTTCCTCCGCCGATAGCACCTTGGCGCTTTCCCTCCGCCCGCGGCGGAATCCTCCGACCAAACCCACTCCAACGAAACCTCCTCCGACGAGCTTCCTCCTCCGCGACCGCCCGAGCCCTCTCCGGAAACCCCCAAACCCCATGCCTTCTTCTCCTTCCGCCCGCTCCGCCGAGCGGCACCGCCCGATCGGACTCCCGCTCCGCAGTCGCCGCTCCACCCCCGTTCTCTTTCCGCCACCGCCGCTTGCCGTCGGCGACACCGCCCCGAGTTTCCCTCTCTACTTTCCCGACTCCCCCGCCCTTCCGATCCACCGGCCTCGCCTTCCCGTTCTCCCGCTTCCTCCTGGCCACGCAGCTGAGATCCAGCGCCGACCCTCCGACTTCCAACCCGCCGCTCCACCTCCTCGATCCGCCCCGAGACCGCCCGCTCCCCTTTCTTCCCCGCTCCGCTCGTCTCTCTCCCGCTCCTTTCCTCTTCCCTCATCACTCTCTCTCTCTAACCTCTCTTCAGTCGTGATGCCTCTCCGTATACTTTTCTTTTTTTTTTTTTTTTTTATTTATTATCTTTTTGTTCTCTTTCCCTTCTGTCTCATTGAAACCGAGAACAGACAAAAAGGGGAACAAAACTAAAGTTGGTGTTTTGTTTTTACTTTTATTTTACTTTTATTATTATTTCTTTATTATGGTTTTTACATTTTAAGTATATATACAGTATTATTAATTTTATTATGATTACTATGTTTATTACTAATCACTATTATTAATACTAATTTAATTTACTGTTTTAATGTGTATATAGGAATACTATTGTTAATTTATCTTTCAATAAATTTTAATTGTTAATATCTTGTGTAAAACGGTGGTTTACTAATACATTTTCATATAAAATATATTTTTATAACACTATTATGGCTACATTATATCCATTGGTTTACTAATATCTTTAATATTGTTATATTCCTAAAATTAAATTCTTGCATTATTTCAAATAAAATTTTACTAAAGAATTCTATCTACTTTCATTCAAACATAATTTAGCCTTAAATAATTTTCTAAAATTATTTGTTTCACTTAAGGTATTTTGATTTATAAATATATAGTTTTCAGCTTAAGATATCCTTTTGACAAAACTTGGAGTTTTTGCCCTAAAAAGGATTTCTAGATTTTAAGTTTTTAATTAAATTATTTTAACTAAATAAAACTCTATTTTCAAAGTATTATAAATAGTTTTCTAATTTTATTTCCTTCGATTACCGTCTCTCATCTCGACTAGCCATAATCCCCATCCTTTACAAACTTGGAACGTCCTCATACCAACCCTAACTAAATTGACCCTTCTGGACCCAATGGAACTGTCCGTGCTACCGACCGAGGTCACCTCGCATAGTTGTTGCACCGAAGTTGCAGATCATGTCACCTTGATCATCGTGGCACACCAGGCGTCCTACCAAGCAAGACACCTTGCTATTTGCTGTTTAATTATTTTAGCTCATATTTCATGCATGTTCATTATTTTTCTTTATGCAAAATAAACTGTGATACATGGCATAACCTGTTAGAATTTACTGTTCAGTTTCTTGCTATGTATTATTTTACACATTAAACCTAGATTTAAGGGACCACCTTTGTTTGTTGCATTCATGGCCGTGACACGTTGTACCACGAAGTTGTGTGTCGCATGTAGAACTCGGAAGTGCGTGATTGGCTGGCCACCAGTACGTACAAGCCGTGCGGTAGAAATAACCGCTAATAGAGGTTGCATGCTAGTTTGACTTAGCGGTTATAGAGTTAGCATTGGGCGGGAAGAACTTGATTGGAAATTGACTACCACCCTATCTATCGTAGACTCGCTCGCTATTGAGGAACGATAGGTAGACTATATGCTATAGACTCGCTCGATACTGAGGAATAGTATATGGTGTTGTGACTCGCTACTGAGGTACTGCATTGGTATTTTCTTGACTTGACCGGGGAGTCATGCGACCATGAACTGTTCTTAAAACTGTATTCACTTAGAACGGTTAGGTTACCCTTATCCGTTAGGTACGAGTACCTTTGGTTTGGGTACTTGTATCTGACCGTGGCTTGGAACAATAACTTGTCGCGGATTAGTCTGTCACATCTTGTCCTTGTTTGGTTGTAGGTGTGACTTACTACTTCGATGAGAAGGTATTGAACCTTGTTGGGGTCCGGATACCATATTGGATTCATAACATGGGAAGATACGTTACCGTGAATTAGTTTACCATCTTCTGTCCTTGTTTGGTTGGGGAGATGGTACGTTCGTTCAGTAGGTGCGTATTGTACTATGTTATAATTCGATTTACTTATTTATTTGAGCAATATTTATTCAGTTTATATGGCATAATATTATGTGTCTTGTTACGTCCCTCTGAGGACCTGGTTGTCTTGCCAGGTGTGTGCTATTGTCTTTCGCAGGTGCTTTAGCTCTAGTCGTGTTCATTGCTATTTCTCGAGGACGATTGCACTTGGATCGTCTTCGCTTCGCTCGCCACTCATTTTATTTTCTATGTACTTTTCCTTATTTTGTTGGTAGTAGATTTGTCTCCGCCCAACATATTGTATCGAGACAAATTCATTTTTATTATATATCTTTTATTCATTTTTGTGTGGATGAGATTAGTTATGGTTCTACTGCATTTTACAGCTTATGTATCTATACGAAGCCTATGTACTTCGTATAAATACAGCGGGCATGTCTACGTTTCTAGTCCTACGTATTTTGGGACTGGGGCGTTAAATGTTTTTGTGGTGGCCCATGCAGGACAAATAAATTGTTTGGTTACTTTACCGTACCAAGCAAGCCTGCGTATAGGATTGGAAGTTTAGGATCTCATCCACATACTTGACCTCTTTCCTTGATTTTATCTACCGTTTGACTCATCAATTGCATCTTGCTTGCTTCCTTCCACCCCTATTATTATCTTCCCTTCGTGCTTGCTAGAGATTGACCCTACTAGTTAGTTGTCCCAAAACACCATTAGTTTAATTCTTTAAGTTGGGTAGAATACCTTATGAACTAACAACCCCTTTGACCTAGTGACCTATATTAGCAAGCTTACTTAGATCCTAGAATCTAGAGGAAATTTAACCCATTTGGTAAATCAAGCCTTAGTCAATAAAACCGTAGAATGATGGTATAGGAATAAATAAGACTTAGATTCCTATGACTCTTAGACTATTCATATTTGTTCTTATTTTCAATCTTAATCTCGTGCCTATATTTTTACCACCTTGACAAATGTTGCTACTATAATCTAGTTTTGCAAACTCATCCCTTTATCGAGTTTGTTCATGACTTATGCTATTGAGCGGCCGCTCACTAACGTATTGTCTACTCAGAACCGGTGCATGATGGTCTGATCAACCGAGTGCACTTTGGTTCGCTTTTATTTATCATTCTACGTGGAATGGGGATATAATTAAAGTTGGCCCTTACAATCCCATCCACGACTGCCTTGAAATTTTTTTACATTATTTGGTCGCCATTGAACCACGTATTCACATTCGATAACACCCCCTTCGAACTCCATATTTCTTTCGCCTTCACCTATTTTAGGAGGACGAAAGCGTTATACTAGAACTTCTTCTAGCCATCCTATCGATTACGACCATATCGTATTATTTTCCTATGATCTAGATCACAATTTCTTACGGCATGATTTTGTTATTGATTGTTCCTCATCGATACCCTTGTGTCTTCTCACCCCCTACGAATTCTTAATTTCGAGGACAAAATTCTTTTAAGTTGGGTAGGATGTAAAACCCCTAAATTTCTACTATTTTTTTATTTAAAATTTGTACTGATTTAAAATTTTGTATCGTACGTCACGAAATCGTATTGTACGTCGTGTGCGAAGGTTCGTCTTTCGTAATTGCTCGACGAATGCGAATATGTGCGAGCGTACAAATTTTTGAAAAAATATTATTTTCATTATTTTTATAGTTTCAAATAAATATAGGCAATAATTATTTCTAGATATTATTTTCAAGTTTACAATTTTAATTATGAAAGCTTTTTTGTTTATAGCAGTTATTAATAATAAATAATATTCTTAGGCATACATATATTTCCTAAATATGTTGCTAGATTATTTTAAATAAAAATATAATTTTCTAGATTTATTAATATAAATATTTTATTATTTAAAAAGGTATTTAAAAATAATTATGATTTTCGAAATTATTATTATTGGTATTTTGAAAAATATATTTGGAAGTCATTGTGGCCATTTAAATCTTGCTTTGATTTTTGGATTTATTTAAATAGTTAAATATTCGAAATTTGATTTATTTGATTGATTTTAAACTAAAGGAATATAATTTAAATAGGATTGTAATTGGATTTGGATTTGATTTGATTGGCTTTATATCTATTTAATTATCTACTTTGGGTTTTAAATAGATCCTAATCCATATCTAAGTGGGAATTCCCACATCCTATAAATAGGCAGGTACTCCTCCACATTATTCATCCACAAATTTTTCACAACCCAAAGGTGCATCGTGTCTATGTTCCCTCTCCCCGTTCACTATATCATTTTTCTATACAAGTACATTTATCCCCACCGTGTCCGACACACCGGACACCATTCCTATCAATTCTTCGTGTCTCGCAGACACACCCGTCATACCCGACATAATTCAGACCAAATTCCTAACTCTAAGCCCCGGTCCTCTGCCCCGATTCACCCCTCCTCTCGACGTCGGCCAAACCCTTCCCCGACACCACCATCAGAGATCCAACCCGACCCTGACTCGACCACAGCCACCGACCACCGCTGCCAACACCAACTCCGTTCTGGCAGCCACCACCCACGGCCATCCTTCTTTCGACCGCAGTGCACCAAACCCATCATGACCAAAGCACCTATACCACCAGCGCAACCGCCACCATACCGATCCCCGACCAACCGAGCCAACCCCGGCCACCTTGGCCGAGCACCCCAAAACCCACAACACCATCACCAACAGCAAAAAGAAGAAGAAGAAGGAAAACACAAATCGTCGTACCTCCTCCGCAGCGCCTTCCGGCGTTCGCCTCGACCCGCACCCCGGATCTGGAGCCGCCTCCGCGAACTCCGCCCCGCCGAGCCTCCACGTGCAGTCGGATCTCGACAGCCTCCGGTTGGCCACCCTCTCGCCAGGGCACCGCCACAAACCCAGAACCCAGCCACCGTCCCCGCGATCTCCGCCATGGCCGCCGAGCGCCTCCCGTCGAGCCGGCAACCGACCTCACTTTCCTCCGCCGACAGCCTCTTGGCGCTTCCCCTCCGCCCGCGGCGGAACCCTCCGACCAAACCCACTCCAACGAAACCCCCTCCGGCGAGCTTCCTCCTCCGCGATCGCCCGAGCCCTCTCCGGAAACACCCAAACCCCATGCCTTCTTCTCCTTCCGCCCGCTCCGCCGAACGGCGCCGCCCGATCGGACTCCCGCTCCGCAGTCGCCGCTCCACCCCCGTTCTCTTTCCCCCGCCGTCGCTTGCCGTCGGCGACACCGCCCCGAGTTTTCCTCTCTACTTTCCCGACTCCCCCGTCTTTCAGATCCACCGGCCTCGCCTTCCCGTTCTCCCGCTTCCTCCTGGCCACGCAGCTGAGATCCAGCGCCGACCCTCCGACTTCCAACCCGCCGCTCCACCTCTTCGATCCGCACCGAGACCGCCCGCTCCCCTTTCTTCCCCGCTCCGCTCGTCTCTCTCCCGCTCCTTTCCTCTTCCCTCATCACTCTCTCTCTCTAACCTCTCTTCACTCGTGATGCCTCTCCGTATACTATTCTTTTTATTTTTTATTTTTTTATTATTTATTATCTTTTTGTTCTCTTTCCCTTCTGTCTCATTGAAACCGAGAACAGACAAAAAGGGGAACAGAACTAAAGTTGGTGTTTTGTTTTTACTTTTATTTTACTTTTATTATTATTTCTTTATTATGGTTATTACGTTTTAAGTATATATACAGTATTATTAATTTTATTATGATTACTATGTTTATTACTAATCACTATTATTAATACTAATTTAATTTACTATTTTAATGTGTATATAGGAATACTGTTGTTATTTTATCTTTCAATAAATTTTAATTGTTAATATCTTGTGTAAAACGGTGGTTTACTAATACATTTTCATATAAAATATATTTTTATAACACTATTATGGCTACATTATATCCATTGGTTTACTAATATCTTTAATATTGTTATATTCCTAAAATTAAATTCTTGCATTATTTCAAATAAAATTTTACTAAAGAATTCTATCTACTTTCATTCAAACATAATTTAGCCTTAAATAATTTTCTAAAATTATTTGTTTCACTTAAGGTATTTTGATTTATAAATATATAGTTTTCAGCTTAAGATATCCTTTTGACAAAACTTGGAGTTTTTGCCCTAAAAAGGATTTCTAGATTTTAAGTTTTTAATTAAATTATTTTAACTAAATAAAACTCTATTTCAAAGTATTATAAATAGTTTTCTAATTTTATTTCCTTCGATTACCATCTCTCATCTCGACTAGACATAATCCCCATCCTTTACAAACTTGGCACGTCCTTATACCAACCCTAACTAAATTGACCCTTCTGGACCCAATGGAACTGTCCGTGCCACCGACCGAGGTCACCTCGCATAGTTGTTGCACCGAAGTTGCAGATCATGTCACGTTGATCATCGCGGTACACCAGGGCGTCCTACCAGGCAAGATACCTTGCCATTTGCTGTTTAATTATTTTAGCTCATATTTCATGCATGTTCATTATTTTTCTTTATGCAAAATAAACTGTGATACATGGCACAACCTGTTAGAATTTACTGTTCAGTTTCTTGCTATGTATTATTTTTACACATTAAACCTAGATTTAAGGGACCACCTTTGTGTGTTGCATTCATGGCCTTGACACGTTGTACCACGAAGTTGTGTGTCGCATGTAGAACTCGAAAGTACGTGATTGGCTGGCCACCAGTACGTACAAGTCGTGCGATAGGAATAACCGCTAATAGAGGTTGCATGCTAGTTTGACTTAGCGGTTATAGAGTTAGCATTGGACGGGAAGAACATGATTGGAAGTTGACTACCACCCTATCTATCATAGACTCGCTCGCTACTGAGGAACGATAGGTAGACTATATGCTATAGACTCGCTCGATACTAGGAATAGTATATGGTGTTGTGACTCGCTACTGAGGTACTGCATTGGTATTTTCTTGACTTGACCGGGTAGTCATGCGACCAAGAACTGTTCTTAAAACTGCATTGACTTAGAACGGTTAGGTTACCCTTATCCGTTAGGTACGAGTACCTTTGGTTTGGGTACTTGTATCTGACCGTGGCTTGGAACAATAACTTGTCGCGGATTAGTTTGTCACATCTTGGCCTTGTTTGGTTGTAGGTGTGACTTACTACTTCGATGAGAAGGTATTGAACCTTGTTGGGGTCCGGATACCATATTGGATTCATAGCATGGGAAGATACGTTACCGTGAATTAGTTTACCATCTCCTGTCCTTGTTTGGTTGGGGGGGATGGTACGCTAGTTCAGTAGGTGCGTATTGGACCATGTTATAATTCGATTTACTTATTTATTTGAGCAATATTTATTCACTTTATATGGCATAATATTATGTGTCTTGTTACGTCCCTCTGAGGACCTGGTTGTCATGCCAGGTGTGTGCTATTATCTTTCGCAGGTGCTTTAGCTCTAGCCGTGTTCATTGCTATTTCTCTAGGATGATTGCACTTGGATCGTCTTCGCTTCGCTCGCCACTCATTTCATTTTCTATATACTTTTCCTTATTTTGTTGGTAGTGGATTTGTCTCCGCCCAACATATTGTATCAAGACAAATTCATTTTTATTATATATCTTTTATTCATTTTTCTGTGGATGAGATTAGTTATGGTTCTATTGCATTTTACAGCTTATGTATCTATACGAAGCCTATGTACTTCGTATAAATACAGCTGGCATGTCTACGTTTCTAGTCCTACGTATTTTGGGACTAGGGCGTTACATGTTTTTGTGGTGGGCCATACAGGTCAGATAAATTGTTTGGTTACTTTACCGTACCAAGCAAGCTTGCGTATAGGATTAGAAGTTTAGGATCTCATCCACATACTTGACCTCTTTCCTTGATTTTATCTACCATTTGACTCATCAATTGCATCTTGCTTGCTTCCTTCCACCCTATTCTTATCTTCCCTTCGTGCTTGCTAGAGATTGACCCTACTAGTTAGTTGTCCCAAAACACCATTAGTTTAATTCTTTAAGTTGGGTAGAATACCTTATGAACTAACAACCCCTTTGACCTAGTGACCTATATTAGCAAGCTTACTTAGATCCTAGAATCTAGAGGAATTTAACCCATTTGGTAAATCAAGCCTTAGTCAATAAAATCGTAGAATGATGGTATAGGAATAAACAAGACTTAGATTCCTATGACTCTTAGACTATTCATATTTGTTCTTAATTTCAATCTTAATCTCGTGCCTATATTTTACCACCTTGACAAATGTTGCTACTATAATCTAGTTTTCCAAACTCATCCCTTTATCGAGTTTGTTCATGACTTATGCTATTGACGGCGCTCACTAACGTATTGTCTACTCAGAACCGATGCATGATGGTCTGATCAACCGAGTGCACTTGGTTCGCTTTATTTATCGTTCTACGTGGAATGGGGATATAATTAAAGTTGGCCCTTACAATCCCATCCATAGCTGCCTTGAATTTTTTTTAATTATTTGGTCGCCATTGAACCCGTATCACATTCGATAACACCCCTTCGAACTCCATATTGCTTCGCCTTCACCTATTTTAGGAGGACGAAAGCGTTATACTAGAACTTCTTCTACCATCCTATCGATACGACCATATCATATTATTTCTATGATCTAGATCGCATTTCTTATGCATGATTTTGTATTGATTGTCCTCATCGATACCCTTGTGTCTTCTCACCCCCCTACGAATTCTTAATTTGAGGACGAAATTCTTTAAGTTGGGTAGGATGTAAAACCCCTAAATTTCTACTATTTTTTTATTTAAAATTTGTACTGTTTAAAATTTTGTATCGTACGTCACGTAATCGTATGTACGTCGTGTGCGAAGGTTCGTCTTTCGTAATTGCTCGACGAATGCGAATATGTGCGAGCGTACATATTTTTGAAAAAACATTATTTTTATTATTTTATAGTTTCAAAGAATATATCAATATTATTTCTAGCTATTATTTTCAAGTTTACGATTTTATTTATGAAAGTATTTTGTTATAGCAGTTATAAATAAATAATATCTTAGGCATACATATATTTCCTAAATATGTTGCTAGATTATTTTAAATAAAAATATAATTTCTAGATTTATTAATATAAATATTTTATATATTAAAAATTATTTTAAAAATAATTATGATTTTCGAATTATTATTTGGTATTTTGAAAAATATATTTGGAAGTCATTGTGGCCATTTAATTCTTGCTTTGATTTTGGATTTATTTAAATAGTTAAATATTCAAAATTTGATTATTTGATTGATTTTAAACTAAAGGAATATAATTTAAATAGGATTGTATTGGATTGGGATTTGATTTGATTTGATTGGCTTTATATCTATTTAATTATCTACTTGGGTTTTAAATAATCCTAATCCATATCTAAGTGGGAATTCCACATCCTATAAATAGGCAGGTACTCTCCACATTATTCATCCATAAATTTTCACAACCCAAAGGTGCATCGTGTCCATGTTCCCTCTCCCGTTCATATATCATTTTTCTATACAAGTACATTTACCCCACCGTGTCGACACACCGGACCCATTCTATCAATTTTTCGTGTCTCGTAGGACACACCCGTCCCCGACATAATTCAGACCAAATTCCTAACTCTAAGCCCGGTCCTCTGCCCCGATTCACCCCTCCTCTCGACGTCGGGCAAACCTTCCCCGACACCACCACCTCAGATCCAACCCGACCCCGACCGACCCCACAGCCCCGCCACCACCGCCAACACCAACTCCGTTTGGCAGCCACCACCCGGCCATCCTTTCCCGACCGCAGTGCACCAAACCCATCACGACGAAAGCACCTACACACCAGCGCAACCGCCACCATACCCGATCCCCGACCAACGAACCACCCCCGGCCACCTTGGCCAGCACCCCAAACCCACAACCCCCATCCAAGCAAAAGAAGAAGAAGAAGGAAAACCCAAATCGCCGTACCTCCTCCGCAGCGCCTTCCGGCGTTCGCCTCGACCCGCACCCCGGATCTGGAGCCGCTTCCGCGAACTCCGCCCCCGAGCCTCCACGCGCGGCCGGATCTCGACAGCCCTTCGGTCGGACACCCTTTCGCCAGCACGCCACAAACCAGACCCAGCCACCGTCCCGCGATCTCCGCCATGGCCGCCGAGCGCCTCCCGTCGAGCCGGCAACCGACCTCACTTTCCTCCGCCGATAGCACCTTGGCGCTTCCCCTCGCGCCCGACGGAACCTCCGACCAAACCACTCCAACGAAACCCTCCGGCGAGCTTCCTCCTCCGCGACCGCCCGAGCCCTCTCCGGAAACCCCCAAACCCCATGCCTTCTTCTCCTTCCGCCCCTCCGCCGAGCGGCGCCGCCGATCGGACTCCCGCTCCGCATCGCCGCTCCACCCCGTCTCTTTCCGCCACCGCCGCTTGCCGCGGCGACACCGCCCCCGAGTTTCCTCTCTACTTTCCCGACTCCCCGCCCTTCCGATCCACCGGCCTCGCCTTCCCGTTCTCCCGCTTCCTCCTGCCACGCAGCTGAGATCTAGCGCCGACCCTCCGACTTCCAACCCGCCGCTCCACCT
>JANAVB010038980.1:0-42500 GCA_029216955.1 Iris pallida
TTAGATGTATGTGACCTAGGACAGCGTTCTATCGTCGATATATGGCGTAGGCTGGACGTACCCACTTCTCGGTCCCCTACACTGGGTGCGGGTCGTGACACGTTTTTAGTGGTGGCCCATGCAGGTCGAGTTATGTAGTAGTATTCGAACTAGAGTATCACTACACATGCAGTAGGATATAGGATATAGTTTTTAAGGTACTCAATCACACCTAGGAAAACTCTTATCTGATTCCGTTATCAAAAATTCTTGCTGCTTAATTATCTTTCTTTGAAATAAACTGTCCTCATTTGCCGTTATCGATTCATTCTCAGTAATTGCCTTCTTGTTTGATCTGTCTCCAGGATGGTGCAGACATGATCCCATCGCTCCGGCTAGAGGGATACTACTGAAAGGTCTGCCACCTCTCCTCCGGCTCAGCTCGGTCAGCAGCTCCCGTGGTACCTTTTCATGTCGGAGTTTCTGTCGCATTCGGAGGTGCACCTCCGCCTGATCCGAGACCTTCCCCCGTCATTCTTGATTTCTTCCAGCAGCAGCAACCGCCTTCGGGATCGGTTGACGCAGCACAGATGTTCGACTTCTTTCATAGGATGGTGGAGGCCCAGCGACAACATTCTTCTCATTTTCAGCAGGGCATAGAGAATGCCCATCAGCTTGCCCTGACGATGGTGGAAAGAGTTATTGTGCAGCCCCAGGAAGCCCAGATGCAGCAGTATCAGCTGAAGACACCAGGGATCCAGGAGTTCCAGAAGATGCGTTCTGCGGGACTTTTACGGCACAGAGGGGATTCTATATGCGGATGACTGGATAAAGCACATCGAGGAGATCTTTCGGCTGGCGGAGATACCAGTTCGACTGCAGATTGAGATGGCAGGTAGTCAGATACAGGACCTAGCTCGCACTTGGTACCAGACGGACCCGAGGGTCGGTACAGAAGGACAGACTTGGGCAGCCTTCAAGAAGCTGTTCAAGGAGAAGTTTTTCCCTGACATGGCTCTTGGTGCCCTGGAGTCACAGTTTGAGATCTTAAGGACAGTCAGACTGTCGAGGAGTACGTAAGAGAGTTCTGCCTGTCTGGGCAGATTTGTTGAGGGACTCAGTGAGACAACGAAGGCTCGGAGGTTCCGGAAGGGATTAGTCAAGGAGGTCAAGTCCTCGACCAAGAGTGACCAGAGTGCCACTTTTGAGGAGATTCTGGTGGGTGCCCTAGCAGCAGAGGATGATCTTGAGCTGAAGCTCAAGAGGGGACGAGACGCTCATGGAGCCATCAACAGCAGAGGCCAGGCCAAGAGGCCTCACGTACAGATTCAGCAGCAGCAGTAGCAGAGGCCTGTTCAGTCAGTAGTTTCAGGGCCAGGGACATACACTTTACCAACAGGCACCTAAGCAGCAGCCCATTAGTTGTACATTCTGCAAGAAGCTGGGTCATGGATGGAATTACTGCAGAAAGAGACTAGGACAGGTGTTTACTTTGTGGTTCAGCGGAGCATCGGTGTAGGGAGTGTCCCAAGAACTAGACACCATTGACTCAGGCAGCAGCAGAAGCTAGGGCTCCGACAGGGCAGCAGAGGTTTATCCAGTATCAGCAGCAGGCCAGAGGAGGGCTAGCAGGGGCAAGCTTTTGCCATGACAGTTGAGGATGCACAGGCTGTAGGAGGGATACTTGCAGGTTCTGTTCTTCTCGATTCTATTTCCTACTTTTGCCTTATAATAACTATCTTGAAATTCAATTCCGACAGTTTTGTTTACCTCCTTGTTCATCGATAAATTTGATTCTTAGTATTCTGTGCTGATTTGATTTTGATTTTCCCAATATAAGTCGTATGGGCTAGGTCGCCTCAGTTATAGAATTTAAAATTTTCTACAGTCATATTAGCTAGTATAGTAAGGAGATATATTCAGATTTTGGACGTATTTCTCAGGCGTGGGAATTTAAGATTTTTGCGGTCAAGCATGCGGCAATGCAAAAATTTCAAATATCATAATTCTAGAGGTATGTACTATAGTAGGGGACTTTATGATTATCGTAGCCTTGCTTACTAGTATGACGAAGATTTTGAGTCTCATGATTTTGGACAGACGCATATGATTATAGGATTGTATGATTAGAGACTTTGATTGATTGGGGGTTTGACCTAGGAAGAGTACGACCATCTTAATTTCGAGGACGAAATTCTTTTAAGGAGGGTAGACTTGTAACACCCACTTTTCCAAATGGAGGTAATTTTGAACTTTTGTAATTTTAGTCTTTTAATAATAAGATTTAAGTCATGTTATGATTTTTGGTAATTTTTAATTCTTTTAAAAACTATTTTAATTGGTGATTGGTGATTTTGGTGTTTTGTTAGTGAAACCCTAGACACTACTTAACCTAGAGACTAACCATGACCATGGGAACCCAACCATATGATTAGGGTGATTAATTTCTATATTTTTCGCCCAGGGGTATTTTGGTCATTTTGGTTTCCGGGAATTATTTGTTAATTATTTGATTGATGGTTGTTATTTTTGACTTTTGCTAGTTGTGACTTAAGAGACTAACCTAGAGTTGACTTTGACTTTGGTGACTTAGATAGCATGCTAGAATGGTGTGGGACCCTAATCTAACTTAAGTTGGTCTTAGTTGACTTGAGTGTGGCTAAGTTTCATGGAAGGATTAGGAGAGTTTTCATTTGGACTTATGGCTAAGGAGTTGAGCTAGTTAGCTAATGATCTTGGCCCAAAGCCCATTCATAGTGAAACCCTAATCCTAGCTCTTCATTTGGATAGCCACCACAGCCCACGAATGACCTAATTTCATCCTATATAATCCCTCTTCATGACCTCTTGCCTCTTTTAGAACACCCCTTGTAGGAAACCCTAATTTCCTTCCCCTTTCATCAAATCTCCCCATTCCTCCACCAAATTGATCCCAATCTTTTGCATTTGGGTTGAAATCTAAAATAGGGGTTAAAGGAGGATAGCTTGCAAGGAGGAAAGCTCATTTGGATATTGCTTGAGGAAGTGGATTTCACAATTTGGGGCTTTTCTTGGAGATTGGCTCTCTATAGGTAATCCTTTCAAATCACCTCTAAATCTTGATTTCTTTCCATAGATGCATCCATCTAGATGTCCCCTAGCTATAGGTGAAGTTTGGTAGGAATTAAAATTAGTTTGGTGTTTGTATCGGTCACGTATCCGTGTTTGTGCATAAGTGTTCGATGAAATGGTTGAATGAAATTTATTTTGTTATTTTTGAAATCTATTTGAATAGGATTGTAGATCAATATGTATGTATCATTTGTCGTGAGGACTGAGCCTATTTTTGTGTCGTGTTTGTGTCCAAAATGGCCACGAATACGCAGCACGAGCCCACGTACGGTTGCCCTGCTACCCGACCCTATTTGCGGATATGACACGCTTCGTGGACACGTGCCACTTGGCACAGAGGTAGGGGCAACCTCTGTCAGCACACCCCTCGAGTTTGACATGATTTCGTGTCGTGTCGAAGGAGCACGGACACGCGTACTGGTTTTTCACTGTGCATGCACAGTCGGTTTGGCTACTCTGATACGGGCTTCGTGTCCCTCGTGGACACGTCGTAGTGACATATCAGGGATACGAACGCATAGCCCTATCCCTGGCGAACCCCTAGACACGAGCACGATGTGTCATGTGTCGTGTGTCATGCACACGAGTCCATGACACGCGTGCACGAGGAGTTCTTTTGACTATTTTGATACTTATTTTTTTTGTCTGTTTTGACACATCGTGTCCTGATTTATGGATACGAATGGACACGTGGACTTGTCAGATATTCCCATGCCTCTGTACACTATGTATTCCTATTGATTTTGATTTACTTCTTTAATTGGTTTCGAATATACAATGTATATAGACTGATTTTAGTTCTCAGTTGATGTTTTTTATTTTCGAAATTGATTTGGATTTATTCTTGAGATTGTGACAAGTTTGCTGTTGTATTAGTTAGGTTTTCAAATAAAGTGAACTTCGAATTTCTTTTACATTATTCAGTCCACTGTCACTTTGGTTCGCAGTTTTGTTTTGTTTGTGAATTCGAAATAGGTTTTGAGTTTGTTGTTCACATAAAGTCTGAGATTGGAATACTTGAACCTGAGATTATATAGGTTTGTTCTATTTTGATTGATATAGTTGATTGTGATATATATAGGTATTTCAATAAGTACATAGGGGTCCTGTGGGTTTACATATAGGTAGGTTACTGTGAAGTTCTGAAATTTGTATATAGAGTTTGGGCTGTGATTCTCAGGTTTCCTGAGATGATGTTCCTGATGTGAATGTCAGTTGGGGGAAATATTAGAGTGAGCTCGAGTGTCTAAACCCACATACATATAAGTGCAAGTGTTGGATTGAATGCAGTTGAGTGATAGGGGATTAGTGATGTTTAGAAATTTGTGAAGTAAGTGTGTCATAGTGTAAGATGGAAGTTTAGATTATCTTGGTTAGGATTAGAAATTTAGAGGTGTTTTGATAGCAGGACAGTGGTTAGGAGAACTGCTGTAGGACAGGACAAGGGCCATAGGCCATGCTAAACATGGTGCCATAGGCCTTAGCCTTTGTGCCACTGTGGGTTAGTGTATCAGAGAGGAGAGGGAGTCGGGTTGGCTCTCCTTGTTGTGCAGTGAGGTATTATAGGATGATGTTTATATATGTATGTATATATGAGTCTATTCTATGAGCCCAGTTGATGATGGCATTGTTTTAGTATCTTGGTGGTTAGGAAGGTTAGAACAGTTGCTTAGGGAGGGGATTCTAAATCAGTATCCTAGTAATTTAGGCTTTTCCCCTTTTGTTTCAGTTGGGTGTTAGAGACTTCCCTTGCCTGAACACACACACACACACACACACACACACACACACCATATCACCCATTGTTGCCTGTCACAAACACACACCACACTCTTGTCCACACACACTCATATATGTGAGGCACCCACATACACATATTCATATATACCACTTGAAACCATGTATCCTTAACCCCCATGTATGTAACCCCTAATACACACACCACAATTATCACCTTGACACTAAACTGAACCCTGCCTATGCAATTATGACACATACTACACATGTATGCCATGCACTTGCACACACACACCCCCTATATATATATGCATAGGGTATGTTATGACAAGTAGTATAGCTTGCACTTCTACACCTAAGTTATAAGTAATGATGATGATGAGGATGTGATAATATTTCCTATTAGTGTATCTTGTATGTAATTCACTAGCCTTTGTATATATATATTCATATATTGTATATGGATATATTATATACTTGTGTATGATACTTGACATTGGTTGTTTTGGTGTGGTTCTATTGGCTTGTGCATATGTTTGGTTGCTAGTATAGGCTTGGTTAGGCTTAGTGAGACTTGTTAGACTAGGATTGGACCTAGTATGGCTTAGTTGACCTAGTTTGTCTAGTGTAGTTGACTAGAGTTGACCAAGAGTTAACTTTAATCTAGAATGACCTAGAATTCATATGGAATGCATTGTAATCTTCAGTATTACCATTCTGGACATGTTGTGACCTGTGTTGCTCTAAATAGGACTCATCTATTCTGTCTGGACATCTATACTTACCAGATACTCATGATATCAGGCGAGTACATTCTCTGATCATTTTATACTTGTTAGGATTTATATTCTTGCTCTAGATTACTTTACTTGATGCTGTCACGTTGTTAACACAGATTAGTACTATATGGATCTTTGCATTGAGATGTTATCCCCATCGGGAGCATCGGATACATCATGTCATGAGCGTTTCACTTTTATTATGTACTTTTGTGCTTTCTTTATTCATGTACACTCTTGTGATTCATGTACTCTTATGTTCACAGAGCCCTCATGTATACCTTCATGTGCACCCATTTATGGGCCCTCATGTGAAATATTGTACAATAACATAACTTGTCTGGATCCTTGTGTATTGATTAGAGTACGGGGGAGTAGAAGCAGTCATGTGAACAATTTCAAGTAGTCATTGTATAAACTCTTTAGTTTTATCATATGCAAATTCAAGCCGTTCACATGTCTATCTTGTACTCTACATCACTAGTCACTGATAGTTCTCTACTTATAGTAGCTATTTATATTACAGTTCTCTCTCTTTTACTACATGTACTTTCTTTCAGCGTTTCATGTATTTTACTCTATTGCATGCGTTATATTCCTATCTTGATATGAACTGTTGAGATTATGTGCTCGTTCCTGTCCTGACTGGACCTGTTAAAAATATTACAGAGGATGACGAGGACCTTTTTCCTACCTATTATAGGGCTACCATAGATGACACCTGCGACTTGGACCTTCAGCAGGATCCATCAGCAGTAGAGGATGTCACCCCTATAGTTTAGGCTAGATAGCTTAGACTTCTATCTTATTTTGATGTCTTGTCTTATTGGATACATTTATGTTATATTTAGGATCTTGTTGTTATTCTGGATTTTTGTGGAGATGTTCGCTTAGACACTTAGACACTTAGACTTCTTCTCCTATTTGTATTTCATCTAATGATTTTCATTATCTATCTATCTATCTTATCGTACTTCTACCTTAGTTGTGATTGAGCTGTACATTTCTGTATTGTCCTCCATTTGGAGTGTATATATTATACAGATACCATATAATTGTTAGATATATGTGACCTAGGATAGCGTTCTACCACCGACACTGCGGCGTAGGCTAGACGTACCCACTTCTCGTTCCCCTACACTGGGTACGGGTCGTGACAAAGATGGCGTATCGCCAGTGACCTTCGTATAGATAGGTCAAGTGCTAATAATGTATTATGCAGGCATAGTAAGTTATTACTCAATTACAGAAAAAGATGTCAGATGTTGGTAAGAATCACCTAAACGGTGACAAATATATTGAATTATCATATTGTTCCTAACAATGTCTTACGCAGGAAAGGTAAGTATTATAAATGTACATGGATGGCTACACCATCATGGGTAAGAATCACCAAAGTGTGATACCATATTTCTTTATATTATGTTGGTTACGAATAAATGCATGCTTTACTTCTGTCGGATATGAACTGCTAATTAACCCTGAGGCAACAAGAAAGACCACTCTTAATAATATTCTATAACATGATTATTTAGTGTTGTCTTCATAGGTGAGTTGGGCCAGTACCGCTCGCCAGTACATTAATGATGTACTGACCCACGTTGTGGGCAATATTTCAGGTGCACGTGCATGGGAAAATCATTTGATCAGTGCTTGGCATTGATGAATCGGATGGGTGCACAGAAGCTCTTCTTACGAGAAGATGTCTTCTGCTATACAGGACATAATGTATAAAAGAGTGTAACTCAGATGTACCAGAGAGATTGTAGCCAAATCGGCAAGTTCATTGTAAGCAAAGTCGGCATATTCAATTGTAGCCTAAATAACAATTATATATACTCAGTCGGTTGTTTAAGAGTCTTGTAATCTGTTGTAAACTCTGTATTCAGCTGCAAGTCTTGTAATTATTTGAGATAATCAATAAAGAGGTACATTTCTTCATATCTTGTGTGACTTCAATTTATCTGCTTCGTTTTGTTGCGCTGTCGTTATTTTCTGAGAAATACCAGGAACTGTAGTGGTTTTACCTTGTACAAGTGCAATCTAGACTTGTACGGCATCACGCCCAGTGGCTAGTTTTCGATCCTCTGGGATCGGGGCATGATATTAGCTATGGACACCGAAGAAGGTCAAAAAGACAATCCAGATGAGGTCCTGGTAATTCTAGTCAAGGGACGCACTTCTCGTCCCTCGTCTTCTCAGATGCTGATCATCAATCTCTCTCCTTCTACCAAGTCTCCTCCTGTTGAAAAGATGGAGCATAGGGATCTCACCTCTTCTGAGCCTCTTGTTATCGACCTTCGTCGTAACAAGCCTCATACTTCCCCTCCTCTTGTAATTAACCTTAGCAAGTCATCAACCAAGGTTAAAAATGTTGTTGTAAATGTTGAAGCAAATATAAATAAAGTAGCTTCTTCTTTACAGTATATTGATGTCAATTATTACACACAACCTTATTTAGAAATTCTAGACAATTTTGAACCTCTTACCTTAGGGAAATTCAACCACTCCAAGATGAGATATCATTCGAACCCACACAAAACTCATTCTTTCTAGTTCCTTCCCGGAATAAAGAGGAGCAGCCTATCTTCTTTAGCAAAGGATTGAATCAAAAGGCTATATTCGATAGCGATTCTGAAAACGATGATAGTGGACGAATTCAACTATATCATTACAGTCAACAATCCAAGAATATTATTCAGAAGATGGGCTATAATTTCAAATTTGGCCTCAATGGTGGCAAGGATAGGCGAACTCCTATTTGTATACGCACCCCGAAAGGAAAATCATTACAATACTGTAACGAAACAAAGCATGGGTTAGGCTATACTACACCAATCTCAACCCCAGATATTTCTGAGTCTGATAAATAAGAACGATCTAACTCTTCTGACTCTTCGTCATAGGATTCAGATACCAGTATGGGACATGCCTATCGGGTAACTCTATCTTCCACTATGGTGACAACTGAATTCTCAGAGGATGATAATGACCTTACCAAGGCTTATGAGGAGGAACCTTGGGTACAATGAATGGATACTCAATGGAAACTTCACTTTGAGCAGCGTGAACCACCCACTGAAGACGAGCTAATCCAAATTGACGTCAGAGACGAAGCTTCTCCAAGGCCAATCTTTATCAGCAAAAGTCTTCCGGAAGCAGATAAACAATAGTTGATCCAGCTCATTGGAGAATTCATTGACGTATTCGCTTGGAGCTATGAAGATATGCCAGGGCTAGATCCTCAGATTGCTACTCACAAGCTCAATATTCTGCCAAATGCTAGACTAGTCAAACAACAACAGCGATGGTTTTGACCTGACATGATGGACGCCAAAGAAGCTAAAATCAAGAAGCTCATCGCCTATGACTTTGTCAGGGAGGAACAACATCCAGATTGGGTGGCTAATATTGTCCCAATTATGAAGAAAATAGGGAAGGTCCGAGTCTATATTGACTTCATGGATCTTAATACAGCTTGTCCCAAGGCCGAATTTCCTATTCCAACCACTGATGTCATGATCGATAATACCTGTGGATTCGAACGAATGCCTTTCATGGATGGGTTCTCTGGATATAATCAGATCAGGATGAATCCTGAAGACGAAAAGCATACACCTTTCCGCACTCCTCTAGGAGTCTACTGCTACATAATCGTGTCGTTCGGTCTCAAGAATGCTGGTGCCACTTATTAGCAGGCTATGAGGACCATCTTCCCTAAATATTTACGAAAAATAGTTGAGTGCTATGTCGACGATATTGCTGTCAAAAGCCATCTAAAGGAAGATCACATCCAAGACTTAAGAACTACATTTGATCTAATGCGCCAACATTAACTCAAGATAAATCCCACCAAGTCATTTCTGGGAGTCTCTAGTGACAAATTTCTCGGATTCGTTATTACCTCTAAGGGTATACACGTTTACCCCGAGAAAGTCAAAGCCATTCAAGAGATGCGTCCTCCAAGCAACCTAAAAGAGCTACGAGGATTCTAGGGACGACTTGCATATATAAGGAAATTCATCTCAAATGTCTCTGGATGCTGCAAACCGTTCACTCAATTGATAAAGAAAGGTGTGTCTTTCGTTTGGACTGATGAACACCAAACAAGCATTTGAAGACGTAAAACAATACCTGATGAACCCTCTAGCCCTAGTTCCTCCAATCACAGGAATACCCTTCCTCATGTATGTTCGAGCAATGGATCACTCTCTGGGTGCCCTTCTAGCCTCGAAGAACAAGAAAGGTCATGAGCAAGCGATTTATTATCTTAGTCGCATAATGATCGGTGCTGAACATCGATTCAGCCCGGTAGAAAAAGAATGTCTAGCCTTGATGTTTGTTGTCCAGAAAATGTGTCATTACATCACAGGCCAGACCATCCATGTTATCTCCAGAGTCAATCATCTACGAGTTTTGATGAAAAAGCCTAGTATACTCAATTTCTGACTTGCTACATGGACGATACTACTAGCACAGTATGATATGGTATACGTCCCACAAAAGTTTGTTAAAGCTCAAGCCCTAGCTGACTTCCTGGTTGCTCATCCAATTCCTGAAACTTCAAAACTCTACGGTAAAATTCCTGATGAAACTCTAGAGACCAACATGATTTCAGAAGAAATACTCTCTTGGCGTCTATTCTTTGATGGTACATCTAGAATTAGACCCAACGGTATCATCATTGCTGGGTAGGAATTGTCCTTGTATGCCAGAAGTACTAGCTATTCAAAGAGCTTACTCTATGGACAAGCCATGCTCCAACAATATTGCTGAGTACAATGCTTTACTCATCGGTCTCCAGTTAGCTAAGCAGCTGGATATCGACTATCTTGAAGTATACTAGGACTCTAAGCTGATTGTTAACCAAGTTAGAGGTACATATGAAGTTCGGCATCAAGATCTCATCCCATATCAAGAAGTAGCAGTCAAACTGGCTGCATCATTCAAAGGTTTCTTTATTGAACATGTACGCCGAGCATGTAATATAAAGGCTGACAACAATCAATCGTCATCGCTAATCATCATCGCTAATCTAGCAGTTTTAGCAATTCCTGTGAGACGAAAACAATTAATCGTCATCGTTAATCAAAAATTATTTTATATCAAAAATAATCTGAATATTGAATTCAGTAATTCAGTTGAAATTTGTACTACTAGCGAAGACCGGAGGGCACCTTTCATTGACTTCGCAGTACATTATAGAAGCATGGAATTTCAGGCACATCTCAGGCCATAATTTCTATGTGCCCTAACTATCATGCTCCCTCCAAAATTAACATGCGCTAGGAACAGAACTCTTAGCACCGCAGAAAACAACAAAGAAGTAGAGACATATAAATGGGGCTTTTATTTCATATGAAAGTCTATTAATGTCTTTTGCAAAGGAGAATTCTTTTACAAAAGAGAAAGAAAATCCTAAAATCTACAGTCAGGCGCATTGCTAAAGCCAGGCACATCACTTCAACGTACAGCCAGGCGCATCACTCAAGTGCTACAACCAGGTGCATCATTACAGCATCTCAGCGTACGCGCATCCCCATGCATAGTCAGAGCGAATCACTTCCTCGTCAGCATGCGTGCACTCTAGCAGGAGGAGTGGCTCTCCTGCCCAACCAAATCGAGGCACGATAGCCCCGACCTGCGGCTCTTCTAACATAACAAAAATTAGGGCACGACCGCCCCGATCTTTGGATGCAATAGGCACCTTCAGCTTGTGTTGGGAGACGATGATCACGATATTTGGATGCAATAGGCACTTTTACAGGGCCGATGGCATATCTTCGTCTTCGGAAGGAGTTCATCGTCAACTCGCCAAGGCAGGGCACCGATCGAGTTCATCTCCATGAAGTAAAGCTAAGTGAAATAAGAAGAAAAACTCTTCACAAAGCTATTTATAGGCCGGGGCAACCCTTGTCCATGCGCCAAGGGGCAGTCTCCTCGTATATTGTGCAATAAATTTGCATTTATGATGATGAATCTGCCTCTTCATATTCAACCAAGTCAAAACAGCCATTAATACCTTGAAAAACTCAACAGACGGGACAATAAGGATGCGCCATGCGGCAGATGTGCCGTCAGCACCATGCGCTCCATAACGATGCGCTTAATGGGACATAGACCCATGCGCCGAGTGGGACACAAACTGATGTACCCACTTCGAACTCGTCACCCATTAAGCATTTAATGCTATGTGACAGAGTCGGTAGCACGCTTCCCGTAGACTGAACAGTTGATAGCTTTTTTGCAGGAAACGAAGAGCCGCCAACATCATCTTCATCATTATATTTTGTCGGCTACAGTTGTCCTTACCATGTGGCCGACCGATCACTTGTATGTGCCTCCATAGACAGGCGCCCAGAAATCTACCTGTGCCTCAAAAGCCATACGCCCCCGGCTTACTCTTGATCCTAAAAGACAGAAGCCAAGTCTCTGCATACGCCTCCACAGCTACGTGCCCAAAGCTCTGTATGCGCCTCAGAATCTACGCGCCCAGACTTGTCTGCGACCACTAAAAGTCATAGATCGAATCGCTCCATGTGCCAGATCCTAGGCGTATCCTGACAGATCATTCTTCCTATAAAATTTGAGATCTTTGAGCCACAAACATGCGCCACGTGTCTTTCGACTCAGTTCTGCTCAAGTATGGGTGCTAACTACCCAAGATCTCAGCAACAGACGAATCTTTGCGACTGCCATATGTCAGCTCCACCGCAACTCAACAGAGCAGTTCATTAGATTTAGCTTCGACTCAGGGCGCATCTTTCGTGCACCCCACATCATCAGCCACATGGCGTTCCCACGTACAGGCTCATCCTATATATGCGCGCATGAGCAGACCAGTCTGCTGCCTATAAATAGACGGACCATTCCTTCATTCACAGACACAAAAAAAACCAAAAATTATATCTACAAAAAGAGAGATACTTAATGTCTCCTTCTCCTCAAAGCGCTCTGGCATCCAGAGCAACCCAGACCTTTAGAGAGTCCAAGATCGTCGGCAGATCGTCAATGGAGTCAACGCATTACCACTCGCTCCACCGATACAGTTCCTAGATAAAAACAAAAGTATACTCTTAGGACTACGTCTAAGTCCTATTTTGTATACTATTTTATTTGTAACTAAAATACCAAGGTGTATCAATCAAAAAGACCTTGTCGCATTTTTGATGGCGAACAAGCTGGCGACTCTGTTGGGGACTTCTTTCTCTTCTGACGAGAAAGTCGTATCGCAATCCGACGACATCAAGCTTGGCACCTCCCACAAGACACTCGTGGTGCACCTCAATCAACCGGCGTATGAGGAGTTTATCTCTGAAGGCAACACAAGTTCTTCGAAGCGATTGCCAAAACCGAAGAAGACTCGCCAGGTCTGGGTGCGTAAGTCCTTCGAAGAGGCTGCCAACTTCCCCCATATGTACTCTGGCATGCGGGAGAGGACCTCTGTCTTTGATAGAATCACTCGCTGTCGTGGCAAGGATGAGTTGGATTCTGAGTACTATGCACCTTCATGGGCTGGTACGAAGAAATCTAAGGCACATGGGCCATGCGCCCCAAATGTGCTACGCCCACAGTGAACCGGAGATGCGCGCTCAAAATTATGTACGCTGCCGATGGTAAACTGTACAGAGTCGACTCGGATGTGTTTGCACCAGATACGAGCCGACTCTCAAAGTCCTCGTTTTGCTTGGGCGCATCTTCTGCGCTTGAAACCAAGTCGTACGAGGCAAAACTTGTGACTTTGAACCCATGCGCCCACGTTAGTTGTGTACATGAAGTGGGTTCAAGTGGCAATACATGTTGCTCCCCCACCAATGATTTGGGCATACCTTATGCGTTGGAACTGGATCAGGGGTGCAACATTCACATGACCATCCCGACACTTGGCCTCACCATGCGCCTGAAGGGGGTGTGAAAGTGAAACTCGCCCCTCATGATTTGTGTAATGTGATCACTCATAAATGCAGATCAGGAGAGCTGACCATTAAGCACGATGCACCCCTCGTGGGGCACACTTGTGCCATGGTCACCATCAACTGCTGCTGTTGCAAAACAACGGCTCCATCATCCAGGCAGTCTTTGTTCCAACGACTGCAATCTGTTGCACCCTTCCGACGTCTCAGAAAGAAGGTGCCAGTTGAAGAAGAGTCAGAGCCCAAGGTTGCTTCTTGCCATGTTGTCTCCAGTTTCCATTTATCAAGGAGAAAGACAACCACCAATCCCTCGACCTCAACAGCATCTCTAAGATTCAGCAGAGGAAAAGTGAAACGATGGTCCCGTCCTCAGGGGTGTTTGAGAGCACCTGGTCAAGGAAGAAGGTTCTAGCAGAAGCATCAGCTGGGAGTGATCAAACTCCTGCTATCCATGACAACCCTCCGTTTGAAGATGAGGACGTTCTCCAAGGAACCGACCCTGAGGTAGCTGGGGGTAGCCAGTACGAGGTCTCAGAAGGGGAAGCTCTTCTGCAAGAAAGTGAGGTTGAAAGCGAAGCCTCAACCGATCCATCCACTTCCACCCATTGTCACACCCCAGAACCAGAATACTGGAGAGCGGGGGCGTACATAGTCAGCTACGTATATTAAAGTGCAACCCATCTCGCTATACGGTCACGGCTATCTAGATACATGAGGGTTTAACTACAAGCCAACAGTCTCCTATGATCATAAACAAGCCTATTGTCTCAATCTCAAGCAAGTAGTAACAGTATACAAGATGTCAGAGCACCAAATATATAATAGCAAGGCGGCCCATACATTACATATTCGGATGATCACAAAGCTAGTCGTACAAAATGTCAGTACTAGCAAGAGTTTCAATCATACATGATCAACCCTAGGATTTGCCAATTATGTTACAGCCTGTAGGCAGACAGTAAATAAGGTATAATACGAGCTAACATGTGCTCGCCGGCTAAACGTCTCAAAAGAATAATTTTACAAATAAGTGGGAGGACAAAAAGAAACTCACTCGTTGCCAGGGTTACGCTTGGTGGTCACCATCTGGCTGGAAGAAAGGTAGATCCTCTGGTACTGCTATGATATCTGGCCACACAAAACCAGCTGGGTTAGACCCCAGAAAGAGCAAGTGCCACAAAGGAGGCTTCACTTAAGAACTAAAACCAGCATATCACAATAGAATATTAAAGATAATAAATAAAGAACAGATAATAATAGAGATAACAATAGTAAACTGAGTACAAGGAAACCATTCAAGTAGCCAGGTCACAACCCTTAAACCAAACAAGGACCGGGGTTATAACCCTTCACCTGAATAGAAAACCGTCTCAAATACTATTGGTACATTGAAGACAATAAACGAAGAGAGGACGCAGAACTGCTCTGGGAGCCAAGTTACAACCCTTAAACCAAACAAGGACCAGGGTTGTAACCCTTCGCCTGAACAGAACTGGACCCCTGATCTTTATTGCTAAGGCCAGTATAAATAATCTTGGTATTAAGGTAAGGTAAAACATGACGAACATGGCATGGGATTGCAATAAGACAATAAACAAAGAGAGGACACAGAACTGCTCCGGGAGCCAGGTTACAACTCTTAAACCAAACAAGGACCGAGGTTGTAACCCTTCATCTGAACAGAACTGGACCCCCGATCGTTATTGTTAAGGCAAGCATCAATAATCATGCCATGTCACAATCTTGCACAGGATCAGGGTAAGACTAAGCTGGAATAAACTCCATCCAATCAATCACGGCCAATCAAGAGTACGGCTTGATACTTTTAACTAACTAGGGTTATCACAGGCCTAGTTACTAGCAAGATACAATGAGATTGTCCCAACAGCCACAAGCCCTGCAGACCATCCGGTTATCCAGGTCGAATGTCCGTTTATAAAGAATGCAACACGTGACTGTGTGCTGAAAATGTGCCATACTCTTCGGTAGGCTACAAGTCCACTTAATGCACCCAGATAACAGAATTTTCTGTAGCTGGAAATCTCTTCATGTCTACTGAATTATTCTAGTTTATTAACCTCAGTCAATTACTGTAGGTATCCCTGACCGTGGTACTCAGGGATCCCTATCCTAGACATGATGCAAGATAGTACTGGTTTATTTGTATAAATGCAATCGCCCACGGTGTCCAGGTCATACATACTTGTTATGACTTCATAACTGTCGCAACAACATATCAAGGTTATCATGTAAGTTACTTATCAAGAGTGTGCCACGACGGGCCACTATCATGTTCTATCCCTACATTATCATGTCGTGTTCCAAAATATAACCATGCCATGAGGGTTGCCGCAAAAGACTGGCCGCATGAGGGTTGTCGTAAAAGCTGGCCGCATGAGTTGCCGCAAAAAGCTGGCCGCATGAGTTACCGCATAAAGCTGGCCGCATGAGTTGCCGCAAAAAGCTGGCCGCATGAGTTGCCGTAAAAAGCTGGCCGCATGAGTTGTCGCAAAAGCTGGCCGCATGAGTTACCGCAAAAGCTGGCCGCATGAGTTGCCTCATAAAGCTGGCCGCATGAGTTGCCGCAAAAAGCTGGCCGCATGAGTTGCCGCAAAAATCTGGCCGCATGAGTTGCCGTAAAAAGCTGGCCGCATGAGTTGTCGCAAAAGCTGGCCGCATGAGTTACCGCAAAAGCTGGCCGCATGAGTTGCCTCATAAAGCTGGCCGCATGAGTTGCCACAAAAAGCTGGCCGCATGAGTTGCCGCATAAAGCTGGCCGTATGAGTTGCTACATAAAGCTGGACGCATGAGTTGCCGTAAAAAGCTGGCCGCATGAGTTGCCACATAAAGCTGGCCGAATGAGTTGTCGCAAAAATTGGCCGTATGAGTTGCCGCATAAAGCTGGCCGCATGAGTTGCCACAAAAAGCTGGCCGTATGAGTTGCCGCATAAAGCTGGCCGTATGAGTTGCCGCATAAAGCTGGCCGCATGAGTTGCCGTAAAAAGCTTGTCGCATGAGTTGCCACATAAAGCTGGCCGCATGAGTTGCCGCATAAAGCTGGCCGCATGAGTTGCCGTAAAACGCTGGCAGCATGAGTTGCCACAAAACGCTGGCCGCATGAGTTGTCGCAAAAAGCTGGTCGCATGAGTTGCCGCAGAAAGCTGGCCGCATGAGTTACCGCAAAAAGCTGGCGGCAAGAGTTGCCGCATAAAGCTGTTTTTCTTCTCCAAGATCCGAGAAGAAGAACCATGGCTTCAAAGCTCCATTAATCCTTCATTTAAAGTCAAAATCAGAACTTCCAAAGGTCAAAATAGGGTAGAACAAAATTCTCTACAACATGGAACCATCAAAACTTGGAAATAACAATGTTAAGTAGATCAAAACCCAAGAAATCCGAAAATACTATAAACTTAGAAATACACAAATTGAGCCATGGAAATTAGAAATGCTAAGTACTAAAGTGTGTTTGAATCTCGAGAGGAAGAGAATGGAACAATAAAAATGAAGTTCCTCCATGAAGCAAGCTACACTTGCCTAAGCTCTCTCTCTCCCTCCTGGTGGTTGAAGAAGTAATGGTGGAGAAAAAGAAGTAAATGAAGAGAAAGAATGAGGAAATAGATAATAAAGGATGATGGTGGTGGTAGGTAGGGGTTCTCCCCCTTGGTTCATGATGAACCAAGGCAACCCAAGCCCAGCCGAACCAACCCAAAAATAAACCAAGCCATGAATTGCCAAGTTAAGCCAAGCAAGGAATCATACAATATAAGAAAATACGTACACGTATTTCAAAATACGTAATACGAACTATAGGCATTACACCCATATTATGCCAGTTTACATAGCTGGAGGTGGTGATGAAGGAGAGTCAGACGCTCCAGCATCGAACATCGTGCAGCACATGGATACCCTGGAAGGGAGGCTCAAAACCCTCTCTGTCACCATACAATCCTTGACTCAAATGGTATTTGAGATTCAGACCACTCTAGCATCTCAACCAATAGCAAGGGCACCTGTCTTCACCAGTCCCGATCTAAGGGCCAATGGAGAATCAAGTATACCCCCTCAACGGGTATCTTCAGGTGCAGATCATCACACTGCACCTCGGAGGTCGGCTCCTTCAAATGTCGAGCTTCAAACCTTACCGCCCTCACTGGATCCCAGTTCTACAGAAGATCTGGTGGACATGATTAAAGATCTGTGCAAGCGCTTTGAAGCGTGAAACAAGCAGAAAGAACGCTAAAAGATGGAAATCTCGCAACCTTACCCTCTCGAATGGAACAAAGTGCTTTACCCTCCCAAGTATAAACTACAAACATTGATGCCATTTTATTGAAAGGATTCTCCTTGTCAGTATTTAACCTACTTCCAGTCTCAAACGGGACATCTTCCAAAGGAAGACGCCCTACTCACCAGCCTATTTGTCGGGGCATTGAAGGGAGTCGCTTACGAATGGTACTGCAGCCTCCCTGATCATTCCATATCATCCTTAGATGACTTGACACGCCTCTTCCTCGACCGATTCTATGACGGTGGGGAGGACATGACTATGTCATCTCTTATGGAAGTGCGCCAGACAGAGAAGGAGACTGTTCGAGCCTTCATCGAAGGTTTCTGACAAGCATTCTTAAGGTTGCCTCCAGGTATGCTAGAACATGTACTATTGATGCCTGCAGCATGAACATGACTCCTGCAATCAAGCTCTGTCTCGACTCCACCCAGCCTTCCGATTGGAGTTCATTGATCATCGGGGCCGAAGCTACTGAAAAGAAGGCACGTAATGCTCGCCTTTTGGGGGTTAACTTCCCCGCCTTTGATGGGAAAGGAAAACGGCCTGCTACCAGGAACAGTGGGCACAAAACGAAAGGGAAGCAGACATTGATTGTCAACGCTTTAAAGAAGCCTCCACTTGTACCGAGGTCGAAGGAGGTCTACTCCTTCAACGACGAGGACACCTTACAACTCTTCAAAATACTGAAACAGAGCAACAAGATCAAGTTTCCTGATCCAAATTGTCCCGACGAGGTGGACAGAGTGGACGACCCGAGGTACTATTACTACCATTGGTTCGTTGGACATCCGACTCAAGACTGCTACATCCTTAAGAACTACATACAATGCATGATCAATGTGAACGTCATCTCAGTCGATTACGAGGGGAAGACAGTCTCGACCAACATGGTGTCACTCCAGTTCGGCACCCTACCACTTACTACAACTCAAGATGGTATTGTCCCCATCCCGAAGGCAACATTGGAGGTGGTCAACCTTCCGCTGACTCGTGATAACGCGAGTGGACTGATTCCACTCACTACATCTCGGGGGGAGATCATGTGGGTTCACCCATATCTCGCTCCAGAACTGACCCAACCGGGGGTACATTCTACCTCCAAAGCTAAAGGCAAGAAGGCCAGTCTTGCCGAATGGTGACCTCCTCTCCCAAGGAGGCACTTCCTATACAAATGTGTTTACAGCAGAATGCACAGCCTGAGGAAGCCTCTGTCGAAGTAGCACCTTCCGTCACTACCTTGGCTTCTCAAGCTGTAGGTCCTTGCCAACTTCCAGCAGCTGACAAACAGAAGCATAAGGAGGCCCGCTTCAACATACCTCTACGAAGAGATAACGCTTCGGGGTTAACCAAACCCCACAACTTCGACATACTGGCACAACTTGCCAGTACTCTAGCTCGGCTGTCCTTGTTCGAGCTCCTCCGTCTGTCTAAAGATACTCGGGAAGCTCTCTGCGTAGCCCTGAAGGACGCTGAGTCTTTCATTAGTCAGGTCGAGCAGCCTGAGGAGGATCCAGCAACATGTCCATACTACCATAGTGTGGGGGAGATCATCCCCAGTATCATTTTTACTCAACAAGACATGCTGCTCAAGAACGACAGACACAATAGACCACTGTATTACATATGGTACGTTGGTGCCATTAACGTGGATCAAATACAGATCGATCCGAAGTCTTCTCTCAGCATTATCCCCTGAACTCTGCTCCAGACATTAGAGATCCCGATGCATTGTCTGAAAATGTCCCATACTACAATCAGTAGCTTCAATGCCAGCAAAAGTGAGCCGCTGGGAAAGATCCAGCTGAAGTGTCATATCGGTGATCTCCAGACCGAAGTGACCTGTTATATCATAGATGTGGATGTCAACTACAACATCCTGTTGGGAAGGTCGTGGCTACACAAATACATGGTGGTGCCATCTACTCTCCATCAATGTATGAAGTACGCATCCACCAACGGCATAGTCAGAACAGAGTTTGCTGATGTCGATCCCTTCTGGGGGATTGAGGCCTTCTTCACCGACTCTGACCTGTACAAGTCGATTCACCTCGAAGATGAAACCAACGATGCCGATGATGAAGCCGAAGCTGATATGGAGGCAGAAATGATAATCGATGCTCCCCTGAAAGTGTGACTCAAAAGGAAGCCACCTCAAACACCGCCTCCTTTAGTGGTCAAACTTCGCAGGAGAGTAGCAACTTCTCAGGGCCATACAAACACTGAAGCCCCTTTGAAGATACGACTCAAGGGAAATTCTCCCCAAGTGACGACTCCTCTCATAGCAAAACTATATGGGAAGACACCAATCACCGGAACACCAACTGAGGCACCTCTCAAGGTGCGGTTTAAAAGCAGACCTCCTCAGTCTTCAGCCCCTCTTAAGCTTTAAAAGAAGGCCCATGTATCTCTATCGGCACCAGAGCCGACAAAGGCCAAGCTCCCAATAGGTTCTCCCGAACCTCCTCAGGCTGCTCCAATACTCACTGACGAAGAACTGGGAGAGTAGATATCCACCAATGTGGATGCACCGTCCCTTGATGATGTAATCCCTCGGGACAAGATCCCATATTTTATCAATAAAAGGGTCTTTCAATTATTCTAGTCTTCCACATTGGAATGCCATGTATACTCTAGATAATGATCTACAATCATTGCAAACACAAATAACGACTGTTAATCATGTAAATCGAGTCGTCTTGTACCAAGGAGTCTGTTATATATTCCTGCCTCGGAGCCAGGACGAGAAACCTATTATCTATGGTAAAGTCGAGCGTCACCAAGACCTTCCACTGACGGAGCCAAAACCCGACACCGACAGAATACAAATTTACCAGTACAATTATCGAGCCAAGTATCTCATCCAAAAGATGGGTTATAACCTGAAACGGCCACGGTCTAAACTATAGCAAGGGCCGACGTCTTCCCTTATGACACCCTGTTTCGAAAGGGAAGCCACAAGACTATTATCACCGTATTCGACGGGGGGTAGGCTACATCACGCCTCCAACAACCCCAGAAAGTTTAGAAGCAGAAGACATCGCACACACTCACTCGTATGAGGCTTCAACTTGGGACTCCGATACCAGCGTCGGCTCAATCTTCAGGAACGTGCTGTTAACCAATATAACGTCTGTGCATCCTTCAGAAGATGAAGACGATAATCAAATAATAGAGTTCTTCGAAGAAGAACCTAGGGCTCAACGCCTAGGCGCGCAATGGAAATCTTGCTTTGAACTACGGGAACCCCCTACTGAAGACGAAGTCGAGCAGATCTAACTTGGGGATTGATCTTCATCCAAACCTATCTTCATCAGCAAGAGCTTAGTAGGTAAGGACCGAGAATCTTTGGTCCAACTGGTCAAAGAATACATCAACGTCTTCGTCGGGAGCTATGAAGACATGCCGGGACTCGACCCACAAGTCGTAATGCACAAGCTTAATATCTTACCTAACGCTCAGCCCGTTAAGCAGCAATAGCGATATTTTTGTCCTAACATCATGGATGCTATCGACAAAGAAGTAGATAAACTCCTAGACAGCAATTTTATTCATGAAGAGCAACATCCAGAATGGGTGGCTAACATCGTTCCCATCACAAAGAAGAACGGAAAGATCCGGATCTGCATCGACTTTCGGGGTCTCAACTCTGCCTGTCCAAAGGATGAATTTCCACTCCTGATTATCGACATAATGATCGACAACAAATGTGGCTTCGAGCGCATGTCCTTTATGGATGGGTACTCAGGCTACAACTAGATCAAGATGTTCCCAAACGACGAAAAACACACATCATTTAGGACTCTGAAGGAGGTTTAATGCTACACAGTAATATCCTTTAGCCTGAAGAATTCAGGTGCCACATAACAAAGAGCTATGAGCACCATCTTCCACCAGTGCCTCCGTAAAATAGTCGAATGCTATGTTGACGATATCGCCGTCAAAAGCCGTCTTCGAGGCGATCACCTCCAAGATCTGAAGATAGTCTTCGATCTCATGCGAACACATCAACTCAAGATGAACCCCGCCAAATCCTTCCATGGGGTTTCCAGTGGAAAGTTCTTAGGCTTTATTATCACTGTAAGAGGCATCCATGTCGACCTCGAGAAGACTAAAGCTATCCTTGACATGGACCCTCCGAAGAACCTTAGAGAACTTTGAGGCTTGCAGGGACGTCTCGCATACATCCGAAGGTTTATTGCGAACCTTTCCGAGAAATGTCAGCCCTTCACCAAGCTCATAAAGAAGGAAGTCTCCTATGTATGGACGAAAGAATGTCAGAAAGCCTTTGATGACATTAAAGCTTATTTGACGAGCCCCCCAGTCTTGGTGGCACCAATCGCAGACAAACCATTTCTACTCTATGTCGGCGTAATGGACCATTTCATTGGCGCTTTGTTGGCCCAGAACAATGATGCCGGCCATGAGCAGGCCATCTACTACCTTAGCAGGACAATAGTAGGGGTCGAACACCGGTACAACCCCGTCGAAAAAGAATGTCGAGTTCTAGTGTTTGCCATCCAAAAAACTCGTTATTATGTCTCAGGACAGACAATTCATGTCATTTTTCGGGTCAAACCGCTCAGAGTTCTCATGACTAAGTCGAAAGTGCTAAATTCCCAATTAGCTACTGTAGAAGATAAAAATCAAGTTGTGCTACTACTTTGGGAGCTAGATATCAGATTGCACCATAGTTATCAACTTGCGCGAGGGTGATAGGTTACGCACAAGACAGGTTGCACGAGTGCCACGTGGCAGTCTCCTTGAAAAACTATAACAGTATCATCATTGCCTGATAGCTGACAAATACGTATATCAAGGAAAATATGTTCAAATCTCGCACAACACGGCGCTCAAGGAGATTTGGTCAGATTTTATGACAGCTAGTAGTTTGCGCAACGTGTCAAGGTACGCGAGGTTGTACTTAGACGCAAGTTGCTACATTGTGCCTCCGTGCAACCTGATGAAGCTTGCGCAATATGATCAAATTGATGTCCAGAGTAGGGTGACGGGGTGCACATGTCACTAACTTCGTAGAACGTGTCCACTACATTGCTCAAGACTATGCACATCTTACTCAGATGATGCCACACGTCCACAACAGTTGGTGCAACTGCTCGTGCAAGTTGTTATATTGCGCCCCCGTGCAACCTGATGAAGCTCGCACAATGTGATCAAATTTATGTCCAAAGCAGGGTGACGTAGCGCGCATGCCACTAACTTGGTAGAACGTGTCCACTATATTTCCTACGACCATGTGCATCTGACTAAAATGATGCCACGTGTCCACAGCAGTTGGTGCAACCACTCGCGCAAGTGAATATGGTCGCTTAACCTGAGGCACGCGCAACCCAAAATAACTGCTAAACAGTTATTTCAAGAACTCTATAAATAGAGTTTCAAATCTGTCTCAAATCATCATGAATGATCATAATCTCCTGAAAAAGTGTTGTTGCATCCTCCAGAGGCTCGTGTATTTGATATCACATCGTCCAAGGGATAAAGTGATAGTCTTTTGATCAGATTCCTGTAGTTGTACTTCCTTAGAAATCAATTATACTTTTTGCACTCTTTTTTAGTTTGTAGAAATCAAACTTTTTATTTTTGCAAAAAAAATGGCGACTCTGCTGGAGACGACTTTCTCCTCTGACGAGAAAGTGACAACTCAATATGATATTGCGTTGATCGGCAAGACGTAGAAGACTTTGGTCGTTCAAGTAAACCAAACCGCTTACGAGGCAATGAGCAGTGCTGGGGTACCAAGCGCACCGCCATTGCTGCTAAGAGCAAAGGGCGCACTGTATGGACTCCCAAGTCTTCTTGGCCAACCATGGCTCCTGCACAACCTGCGCAATCTGTCTCTTGTCCAACCATGGCTCCTGCGCAACCTGCACAATCTGTCTTTCAGCCAACCATGTCTCCTGCGTAACCTGTACAATCTGTCTCTCGGCCAACCATGGCTTCTGCGCAATCTGTGCAGAATGCTTCTCGGTCAACCAAAATTCCTATACAAACCGTGCCTACTACTTCTTCGGCTCTGAACAAAGGAAAATGCCTTTTGGCTACTCCCTCATCTTCTCCAGTTCTGAACTCGAGGAAGAACCTGTCTAGTGAGAGTGTTAAACATAATAAAGGGAAGCATACTTTAGCCTTTTCTCAACTTGCACAACCTGTGCCTATGGCCTTTCAATCATAAAACAAAGGGAAACGCCTTTTGGCTACCCCCTCATCTTCTCCAGTCCTTAACTCGATAGGAAGTATCTCTGGTAGCGCCCATACGCCACTCAGTGTGAAAACTCTTTTGGGCAGGAACTCTACTCCTCTGAATAGAGACAATCAAATCTCTACTAAGAAAATGAGTTCTGTTCAAACAAAGATTTATGTCACTCAGTTGCGCCAGAGCAAGCATATAAGAACAGGTTGCACAACACAAAAAGAAATCCTGCCAAATTCCAAAAATGCATCTACGGATCTTCCTACCCAGCTCTTCTCAAGATCCAAGCAGGGTAAACTACTAGTATCTCAGACACGTACACAAGTAGCAGATCTATCTGACCTGTGCCCCTATCTCAACAAGCTCCAGTCAATACATACTTCAGCATAATACAAACAGACTGTGTCAATGGCTAACTTGTGCCAGAAGCAGACTTCAGAAGTCAAGAACCCCTTTACCTATGCTAACCAACTCAACACTTCATTGTATACTCAAGGAATGGGACATCTCAAGAATAGGAATCATGTTCCTAATATCATTAAAGAACATGTTCCTTCGACCTCTTCTCATCCTAATGTTGTAACCGATCTCTGTGAAGTTCTTAACAGAAGTGGAAGATCCCAAATCTGTCTTATCCAATGCATTCTCAACAACATCACTGTAACCATCACCATGAAGTAGTTATCAAATGTTGTTGTTAATCAGCTAAACGGTCGGTCTTTGACCGTCTGAATTACTCTCAGGTTCCTCAACTAATGATACATGATGAAGATGAGTTATTGTATGCCTCTATCAACATGACGTCTTGAAGCATTGGGGGTGGAAAACGCCCAAGACGTAATGCATCCCGCAATCCCAGTCAACAATACTTAGATTGGATTCTTGAATCTGGTGAAGGAGTATATCAATATACTACATCAAGAAGCTAAGACGCAATCGGTCAAAGGAATCTTCCTTCCGACCAAGACACGATCGGTTAAAGGAATCTTCCTTCCGACCAAGAAACAATCGGTCAAAGGGATCTTCCTTCCGACCAAGAAACAATCGGTCAAAGGAATCTTCCTGATTCTAACCAAGATTCCCTCAGTCAAAAGGACATCCCTATCACTTATTCTGAGGGTGGTTCCTTATATGACTTTGATGCTGATAGTGAAAGTTCCGAAAGGACCATCTTTTCTACTAGCTCGTCTTCAATGGCTAGAGTGGTGACTGCTTATGTCACCACAAAAGATCAAGATGCTTCCAATTCTAACAGTCAAGAGCAGAAAAATGCTGCTTTGGAGGCTAGTTTGAAGAGCATGGTTGAGATGATGACAGGCATGCATGCAGTAATTATGACACAACATATGGTTCCACTAGTCGCGAATCTAATTCCGACCCAAGAACCTATAGCAACATCAGCTTCCGTCAATATTGGTCTGGGTGTACAGTTTCTCATCCATGGCACCTAAACATCAAAAGAAAAAGATTGACTTCTCTCAAGCAGGATCATCTTCCTCTGACTATGTTCCCATAAATATCTTCAGTCCAGTCCGTCCTATTGGATCTGATGATTACGACTCCGGACTCTTTCCCGATAGGGAATTTTTTATCTTTGGTTTGACTCATTTTTGGGTCATAAAATTTGTGTTGGGGCACGTGTTAACTTTAATATCTTTTCTGAATATGCTCCCCACTTTCAACCATCTCAGTTTTTGTGATTTTTTGAAGTTACTGAGAACATTTATGATATTGCTGTCTGTATATTTTACTGCAATCTGCAAGTAAAAGTTAACGGTAACTTCTACTCTTGTGTAGTTAGGCAGGAACTAGAGTTCAATGCCACAGACATCAGTGAATATTTTTATGTTTCTGATGTAGGTGAAGCTTTAGTAGATATTCATCGTATTAAATTCTCTGAAGGTGTCACCCTTGATTCCTTCAAAGAACTTTTGTGTCATCCTAAACCTGTTCCTAGAAGATTTTATTCCGTGCATCTAAATCAAAACTTCTATAAACTCCATAGGTTTATATTTTCTGTTAAGGGTTCTTCTGATGAGATTACCTTCATAGAATTATCAGCCATGTACCATATTCACTTTGGTATTCCTTTTTCTGTTCCAAAGATTGTTATGGCATGGATGCTTAACTGCAGAAATGCAGGACACAACCTTGTCTACCCTATGCATTTGCTTTCCATCTTTAGGAGGTTTGAAATTGATCTTCAAACATATCCTTACTCCTCCACTGCTATTAAACTCAGTAGGTCTAGGTTATATCATACTCCTCCTTCGCCTCCTGGTGCTGAACCCGTTCACGATGATGACCCTGAGGCTCCTCATGCTGCTGCTGCTCCAGCCCCTGCTCTGGGTTTTGACCCTAGCTTCTATCAGCGCTTTGATGATTTTGTTGCCCTCTCAGCGCAACGACACCAAGGCTATCTTGATTCTGAGTTCTACCATATCACCCAGGCTAAGGTGTTGCGGAATAGCATTGCTGATCTTCACTGGAGTCTCTCTCATGACACCACACATCCAGTTACCATGCTTCATTACCCCAGCTTTCCTGGACCTAGGTTCGATGATGAGACGACATTTTCTTATTTCGATCCTACTGCTGCATATTTTCCACCGGATGCTCCTAGAGGTGACGACACGCCGATGTGATAAGGACTTGAGTTAGTGGTTATTTTGGATGGAGTCTGAGAGATGATGATCTTATGTAGTTTTTTTATGTCTAAACTTTACAGTTAGACATTTATTAGCAGATTGTGATGGTTGTATCTTTCATTTTGTATAACATTTCAGTATTCTACTACTAGTTATTTTTTGCTATGCACTTATTATTTGTGGCAATGTTGTTATTTGTGGTTATCTCTCTAGTATTACTTTGTCTGTTTGATGAGCATTGTTGGCTTCACACATTATGGGGGAGCCAAAACCATTTTTTATTGACCAAAGGGGAGAAATGGCAATACCAAAAATCAAAAGATTCAAAGAAAGAACACCACCATCATTTTTTCTAGGTATTTTTATTTTGTTCTATTTTGATATATTTTGGTATAGACTCAAGTTTGTCAATTATCAAAATTGGGAAGATTGTTGGCCCATTCCATGGTCACACTCGATTTTAATAATCGACACTACCTTAAGTCAATACATAAAATATACGAACTAATGCTAATCATTTCAGGTCTTGTGAAATCAATATCAAAAAGTGTACTACTACATCAGCAAGCGTGTGAATCATCATTCTGAAGCTCATTTTCATTGGAATCAAGTCCGAATCATTTTATAATTTATTATGTATTTTATCTTTATTGAGTGTAGAATATAAATTGTAAGATCGACTGGATACTACTGGCTTAGGTTAATCATAGTCCACTTTCCTATATAGCCTACCCATCCAAAGTCCACTTACCAAAAATATCATTCACCTTCTGCAACAAAATGACAAATATTTTTATATTTTTACTGAAAAAGAACTCAAGCCGAGTTCGGTCCAAGTTCGGTCAGTTTGAATTTGAATATTTGTTGCCTCAATTCTGCATGAAACGTTCGTTTACAAAATCTTTGCATCAAAACTCTGCCCAAATTCTGTCCGAGTTTAGTCCTCGAAAACACCTATAAATAGAAGAGAATTTCTAAAGAGGTTGTTCAAAGTTCAGAAACTATCTCTGTTGTGGAGCCGGTCGTGCACTCATCGTCAAGCACGGTGTTATGAAGTCGGTCGTGCACTTGTCACCAAGCACGGTGTTATAAGAGACTGCATGCTCTCAATTAGCTTGTGCCTTAGTGGATTAACATCAAGCAAGAGTACTCTCGACTGGATTAGTCCTCTCAGAGGGATACCGGTATACATCACTGTGTTACTGAGTGTGATCTTTCTATCTCTTGTTATATTTATTTACTGTCTCTTATTCACTGCCATAGTTATCTGCTTTTATTTTTTAAATTGGTAATTATTTCCTGCTGCACTCGCACGCACTCTATTCACCCCTAGAGGTGTTCAACGGTCCTACACCATTATGCCTGTTATTTCTAGTTTAATTTCTCATATGCTATTTTTATGTTTTATAAATTCTATCATATTTTGAATAGCCTGTCATTTGTGTGCTTGTTCGATTCATGACTAGAAACCAATTTTTCAGATAAGTCGCGGCTAGTCCTTGCTTTGGACCTTTGGGGAGATATATATGCTGAGGTCAATCCTAGAAGAATAGTTAGATATTTAAATTTGTTGTATTAGAGTTTGTGAGATATTGTAATTAATTAAATAGGAATCTTGTAAATTTTGTAATTGATTTAGCAATGTGAATGAGCAATAAAATAATTATTTTTATTAGCACTTGTCTTTTGTGGGCTAGACAACATACTACTATCGATACCGCGGCATAGGCTGAACCACCACAAAAAATAGGCTTTTAGCGACGACGGTATTCGTCGCTAAAAGTTGTTTTTCCGTCGCTAAAGCCAAATAGCGATATATCAGCGATGGAAACGGTTTGTCGGGAAATCACGTGTCGCTAATTTCAATCAGTCGCTAGTTTGTCAAAAATAACGACTGATTAGTGACGGATTTAGCGACACACTATTTATTACAAAATGCGACGTATTAGTGACGGAAATTTCGTTGCTACCTTTACCGACTAACTATCGACGGGTCCGCGACGTATTTCAGGATTAATGTTGTGATGGTATAGCGACGAAAAAGTACGTCGCCAAAGTGTTTTCGATACGCTATTGGTATCGGACAGGCTTGTAGCGACGAACCGGTTATGTCGCTATTCCGTCGCTATAGTTTAAATCTATATTTTCCAGAACCTTAGCGACGGAATGTTCCAGATATTCCTTCGCTCTTCCGTCGCTCTTCCGTCGCTATACTGTAATTTTTTAGATATTTCGTCGTTGTTCCGTCGCTGTCCCATCGCTAAATACAATTTTGTGTGTCTATATTTGTGTTTTCTGCAGTCCACATCCATGTTGACAGTTACACACACATATACAGTCATACAAACAGTTTCTAATACAGATATATAAACAGTTACACAGATACCAAAAAGTTTACAAACAGTTTCAAAATACAAACAGTTTCCAAATACACACATACCAAAAAGTTTACAAACAGTTTCCAAATACAAACAGTTTCCAAATACACACATACCAAAAATGTTCTAAATTGTTCCCAAATACAAACAGTTTCCAAACAATATCTACGTCGACGGTGTCGAAGGAGGCGGCGGGTGGGTGTAGCTACCCAGCACATTTTGCAATGCGTCTTCGAAATCCTCCCGAGACAGAGGAGCTCTCGAAGTCGGTGCTGGATCCGTCGGTGTTGTAGCCGTAGGTGTTGTAGCCGGATGTGCTGGAGTCAATAGCGGAGCTGAATCGGTCGAAGTTTGAACCGCCGGAGCCGCAGTCGGAGCCGGAACGACCGGTACTACAGGTGTCGGAGCAGAAGCTCCTGCACTACTGCATATGTAAATTTTTAAATCCTATAATATACGGGTAATAGTGACCTGGTTATTGACGGCAGCACCGCCGGTGGGAAGTACTGGTACAGGTGGAGGTGGAGGTGGTGGTGGAGCTCTGGAAATGACGGATGACTGGGATGCAAATGATCCAATACCATGTATGCTGCCGCCTTTCCCTACTCCGACCGTATCTACCCATAGTTTGTTCCTATCCGTCGGCTGGCTAGGTCCAGCCCCCTCACCTCCCTCACCCACCTCACCGACCCGACTCTCAAACTCCTCCTATATTATATAAACGTAAATAAATTTAGAGTTAATATAAAGACTTATAGTAATGTACCGATACCGATATCAATACTCATAGTAATGGGCCGATATCGATACTCATACTCATACAGTAATAGATCGATACCAATACTCACAAAGGAATGGCCCGATACCGATACTCTGAGTATCGGACCATTCCTATTAGTATCGGTATCGTAATCAAAATCGATATCGGACTATTACTATAAGAGTATGGGGTACCGATATCGATACTCGTGGTCCAATCATCTACAATTACAAAAATGTAATACATATAAAGAATAAGAAAACATACATAAGCTTTGGCGGCCCGCTCATCTACGAGCTTCCTATCGCTCTTGCGCTTGTGGGTATGCGCAAAGACTGTGGGGAAGTCGACGGTGTCTGGATCTCTGCCTTTCCTGGCGACCTCCTCGCGCTTGTACAATTAAACATAAATTAATACTCATTTGTAGAGTTTAAGACTTAAAAATTTGACAATTTAATAGAATACTCACCAATCAGCGCATGTGCTCCGAAAACGGGATTGAACCACCCGTGTGCTGACCATCCTTAGCACGAGCAGCCTTTGCCTTCTCAGACTTGGCCAGATAGGCCGGGGTCTCCATTTTCTTCTTCATCTCCGCCCAAAAATCTGCTCTTAGCCACTCCTTGCACCCATGTTCTGATCCACTACCTCTCAGGCTCTCCAGCGCCTTCTGGTCATGGATCATGTCACGTATTCTTTTGCTGGATACGGTCTTGTAGCACCTCCGGATGGCCTGGTCCCTATGCTCTGGCCACCAGAATGACGCCTGCAAATAAGATAAACGCACATGAATGAACAAATTTTTGATACACATTGTAAAGAAAGACCATTATACATACCCTCAGTGCGTCAAGCCAAACGAACCGCATCTCCACCGGGATGTCACCAAAGTTCAGGTACGGCCCATGGAAATTATGGCGAATCAAGTCGCCTAGATCTCGCCCGGCGCGGATCGGAAAAAACCTGAGATAAGAAAACAATGTACGGCATCAGCTACTATGAAGAATATATGAATAAATATAGAGAACACGTGACCCACAAAAAAATATAGAGAACACAATATTTCTATCAAAAGGTTGCTACGTCTTCAAGTACCAAAGTTGTAACCCCTCACCCATAATCGAAACCCTAGTTGGACAAAGTCAAAACCCATAATCCAAATAGGCAGAACTGGACTGAATCAAAAGTATACTGAACATTACAGAATATTAGAGAATTGAATATAACATGTAGTACTGATATTAAGATGGATACAACTAGATTGATTCAAAGTATAAGGTGGATTGAACTTTTATCAAAGACTGAACTAAAGATGGTTACAACTTTTATCTAAGACATCTTTATATATATAGACCCCCATCTCTCATATATTACCATGCAACCAATCAAATCCAAGGCTAAGTCCCCACTACCAGTGGTGTACTAGGCCTGTTCTTTGGCTATCAACACAAGTAATCCTCACAATCCTACTCAAATGTCTAATTCTCACCTATAAACACTCACACACAAGCTATACTTAAACTTCGACACATGGGCAGATGGTTACATGAATGCAATGTATAGGGTCAACTTGAGTATCTGATCTATATGGCAGATACCCAGGGTAGGTACTATGGTTAGGAAGGACAGAGCAATAAAGTTCAAGTCAATTAAGGACTAATACCCCCACATGCGCATATATATATATATATATATATATATATATATATATATATATATATATATATATATATATATATATATATATATACACGATACCCTTTACAAATACTGATACTCTAATAACCCATCCTAATGATACTCTAATAACTATATAACTGGTACGAAATATTAAGGACTGAACTGCTCTATTGGTTTGGGGACTGAACCAACATAAGGCAATATAAATAATGGGGTTATTCATCCTGGATATCAAATAGAACAGTAGAGTACAGGGACTAATGGGTAATGCAGGACATGTTTGGAGGAGCAGAATATGCAACTTGAGGTACCTAACTGAACCCAAGTAAGGGCAGTAGGCAAATGATGGTACATGCAACATTAATATGCAGTTGATAAATACAAGGGCTAAAACAAGGGTGTAGGTCAAGCCATATGTGCAGTAAATATGTGAATGCAAAGGAAGTATTGCAAGTTATGCAGGATATCAAACATCAGTGCAGGATACCTACCAAACTAAGATATGATTATTATAAGGGTTGATAGCACAGGAAAATAAATAAAGGAGGGACAGATCATATGATAACTTGAACAAAGAATGTAGAGTGAGTCACACTAGTGAATTTATACTAAATAATGGAGTGAGACAGAGAATATAGAGAATGACTATATAATATGGGTTGAATCTAGGATGCATTGCAACTGAATCATCATCAGGGATACAAGGGATATGGGAATTTGTCTCAAATATAGCCTCTCTCTGAAAACTCACTATCTATTCACACACTCCCTCACACAAATTCTATTTAGAGAGGCACACACACAAGGGAACAAGTCATATCCCAACTAATGCTCTGATGCATGATGCAGGATATCATTTGGGGGTCTAATACATATAGACAGAACAAAGGGTATACTCACTAGCACTAAGTTTATATAGGACAACACACAAATTGGATTTGGGACAGATGTTAAACAACCAAACCCGAGCCTATTTCTCATATATTGTCTGCAGGATACATATGAGACTTAAATTCCCATTTTCTCTAACTGAGTGTCATTGGACACCCTTCTGAACTCACAAGGACTGAACCTCTAATGGTCTGCTCATTGGCCAAGCCAAATGCCTAAGACAATTCCTCTCTGTTTTCCAGAAGCCAAACCCTCCTCACTTATTGATACTCAAGATACTCACATCTCTTGCATTGATGCACTCAATATTAACACACTCAAATCCCGTGCCCTCAACTGAGCAAAAATTGAGTATGGACTGAATGAATTATACTGATACATCAACAGAATGGACAAGCACATGAGAAAGGTTTGGTAGGGGTTAACCAATGTAATGAATTTAACCATAGTAAGGTCGACATTAGAGTATAGATGACTGATCCCAAATTTGTATCTATCAATCACAGAGCACATATATTAGACAAGTAGCCTAGAAATAAACCTTTGTCCAACATGGACAGAACAGTGCAGGACACTTCTAACCCAACCCCCAAATGCATATATCCTCTCCAAATCAATCCAATAACACAAGTTAGCACCCTACCATTTGAAGACGTAGCAACAATACATGTAGAGAACACGTGCTACGTCTTCGAGTACCTAGTCGAAACCCCTCGCCTATAATCGAAACCCTAATAAGCAAAAAAAATGCAAAAATCCAAAAATTAGGGGAAATGAGTGGGAGAGGAAGAAAAAAAAGTACCTAAAGGGGGGGGGGTCGCCGGAGGGCCGATCAACGAAGGGGGGGTCGACGGAGGGGAGGACGTCGGAGGGGTCGGGTGATCGGGGAAGAGAGGGGGGAAGAGAGTAGAATTTTGTTAAAAAATTTTAGAATAAAAATAAAACCCTCTCTTTCGATTTTTACTGAAACGTAGCAACGGATTCTGCCGTCGCTAGTCCGTCGTTAGACATTATCCGTCGCTACCATGTCGCTAGTTAGTCGCTAACATTATGATATATTTTAATAAACTACGACGTCGCCTATCAATTGCCTTTCAGTCGCTAATAGGCAACTGAGTTGTCCTCGCTAATAATTCAGTCGTTATTTGCATGTATTTTGTTAGTAGACTTAGACATGCACTCGTATCCTGAAAAGTGGATGTGGGTCATGAAAGGATACAACATAGATAGGCGTGGGGTGGGCAGGACATTCCTTAGTGTATGGGCTACCATGTACATTACCTTTTTTGATCGTACGCTCCATCGGAGATGCGGGTTAATGACCCTATGTTTAATGATGGCCTCTGACGTTTAAGAAAATGTTATGCTCTGAGGCCCCTGGTGCCCAAAAGGGGACTATACCAATCCCATATTTAGCCAGAGAGTCCATGCTTTGAAGGTTGTTTTTAAATTGCATATTCACATAGAATAGTTAGGTGACCTTATTCGTTTAGGTATATGTACTTTTATGTATGGTTTGTGTACTTATACAAATATTGCTCGGAACAATATTTTATCGCGAACTAGGGTGCACCTTGTCCTTGTTTGGTTGTAGGGGTAGTTCACTGCTTTGATGATAAAACACTGAACTATGTTGTGATCCAAATTTTACACTGGATTATGGCACGAAAAAATATTTCATCACAAAATAGGATGCCACATCTTGTTCTTGTTTGGTTGTGAGGTGGTGCACTATTTTGTAGATTGAATATTAGACCGTGCTGTGATTCAGATGATTATTGAGCAGTTTATATTCAGTTATATGACATATTTTTTTGTATCTTGTTACGTCCCTCTGAAGACTTGATGATATCTTTAGGTATAGACGATCGTTAATACTTCGAGGAGTACGAATTTTTGACTAGACTCTTCCTTCTCTTCCTTGCGAACTATATAACGTTCTCCTAGGTGATGGACTTAATTTATTGTTATACTTTATCTCAAATATCCCAATCTATTCTTCAGATTAGCTTGGCAGTGGATTTGTCTCCACCCAGCAACTTGTCATTGACATTTTCATATTTGAACTACTGATAGATTTATTCTTCTCTTTTATGTGGATGAGATTTAATGAGCCATGCTTATTTATATACTGCATACAGCTTAAGTATATTTATTATACAGCTGGCATGTTACGTTCCTAGTCCTACATATTTTAAGACTAGGGTATTACATATTTTTGTGGTGGCCCATGCAGGTCAAAAAAATATTGATTCAGTTACATTACTATACCGAGCAAGCCTGCATATAGGACTAGAGTTTAGGATCTCATCCACATGCTTGATCACCTTCCTTGACTTTATTTCGAATTCTCCTTCGACTGTTTGGCTTGCATCTACCTTGATCATGTCCTAACGTAAATCTTATTTTCTCATGTTTGATAGAGCTTAGAAAGAAGACTAGCATTAGAATATATCCACAGGTTTGTACATTATTAGATAGATTATCTGGTTAATTGAGGGTGTATCATAGAGAACACTTAAGTTACGACCATTATAGACTAATTCGAGAGTTGATTACCACGATTGAATGATTTGATTTTTTTTTTCCTTAAAATAAATATAGTTGGATTGTATAATTTCAAGAGAGATGTATTTTTCAAGTTAGGTTGTATTTGAATTGTCAAAAAATTTAACTTCCATTGAAATTTTATTTACATATTGCTAGTAATACTGTTAGATGATCAAGAAGACATATACGAGTTTGGGGAAGCTAAGTGATTTTGATCTTTGAGAAATAATATAAGAGTGATATTGACTTATTTGAATTAATGGTAATTTTATTTATCTTTGAGGATATCTATTTATTATGAAGATAAGATAATCTTGGGGATACGCTTTAAATTTTGTATAGCGGATTAAAGTTATTTTTTGGGGTGAGAATTGATTTGGATTTTTATTGGAGTTTATTCATCGATTAAAATTTTGAAGATAGAATTTAATTTAGAATTTGAAGATTCTAAAATTTTAAAGGTTTAAATTTAGAATGAGATATGATTGAATAAATATTGCATATTTAAATTTTAAGAAGACAATTATGATATATTTTAATTGGATTTAACTTCCAATTCGAGGTTGGATTTAGATTTAAATGATGAATATTAAGTATAAGGAGTTTAATGAGTGCGAATGAAGGAAGTCACATGTACGAAGGGTTCTAGAATAGAGGGATACTCTTTTCATACCATCAAAACTGACAAAGTCTAAGATACATGTATCTTAATAATATCTCTACACCTTATTCATTTCCTTTTGTATTCCTTCTTAACTGTCACATTGCCTCACCTACACTAGACCAACCAATCCTTAGAAATTTAGTACATTCATTTTCATCTCAACTTCTCGAGTTTAAGGTATGATCTTTCGTACTTAACTTTTGTATTCTTTACATTCTTTTATTTCTTAAATCGTGCTATAGTTTTAATTTCGAGGACGAAATTCTTGTAAGTTGGTTAGAGTGTAAACCCTCTAAAATTTTACTATAGAATTTATTTTATTTTATTATGGCATTTATACTTCTATTACGAATATGTATATACAGGGTATCTATTTTATTGTGTATATAAAAGTTTTTATTATAGATTCTTAAAAAATGGAAAATACATATTTTGTTTCAATATAATATAAGGTAAATATTTTTATTTTTGTTTGAATATAAAAATGGGTTACACCAGATTTTAGTCAAACTTATTTTTATATAAATACTATTTTATTTGTGATACAAGTCAAGTTACTAATATAGAAAATAATGTTCTATATATATGCTATTTTCCATGCAATATATAACATGATATATATCATGTATATTTGTAAATATTTTTGAGGATATTTTTTTGAATTATTTATAAGTTATAAAAAGGTATTTCAATATATTTGATATTGATATTTAAATGGATGTGGTGATTTAAATTGGTGTTTTAATTTTCTTAAATTTGTTTTAAATAAATTTAAATTAAAAGTAAGATTTATTTGAAGGGGGATTTAGATATTCTACTGCTTATCTAACTAGGATTTCTCCACCCTATTTATAGGGGAGCCATGCCATTTTTTTTCTCCACAAAACTCTTTCTCAACCATCATCACCAATTGTGCATCGTGTCTATACACACCATAGTTGTGAACGTGCATCGTGTCCGTGTCCTTCCAAATTTCTTCTATTGTTTTTCTATTACAATTACATTCCTCTCTTCGTGTCCAATACCCTGGACACCTGTGCCACGTAGGATAGGCACATCATAGATCTTTCTTGTTGCGTCCGACAAGCCTGAACACGATGACACAACCCTAACCCTACGCCTCCCTGTCAACCACCGCCTTCCGGCCAACGGCCTGCCACGCCCTACCCCCAACGGGCGCTCCCCCTCCTGGCCGCCACCATCGACGTTCCGGCCACCCACTCTGCCATCTCCGGCCACCCTCCCTGGTACTGACCACCTCCTATATCTTCCAAGGCCAGTGACTGTCGTTTCTCTCCAGCCATGCCACCTCACTCGCTACCATCACCTTCACCACAACGACCACCTCTTCCTTCTCATCGAACCCCTCTGCCCATACCATCATCACCCACAGCATCACCACTTTTGCTACAACCGATACCCATCTCTACTGCTCAATTTTCTACCACTATATCTAATGGACCAGCTACCGCACGGCCAGCCCGTGACAGTCGACGCCATGGTTCTCACCACTATAGCCTTCCTACCCCGTGGACGCCTCGTCGTGACCATGACCGTCGCTCGACACCATGGTCGAGTTCTCCACGAGCTCCTCCAGCCGAGCAAAACCCCTCCATCTTCTCGTACCACTACTTTGTCCGCCGTACCGGCATACATGAACATCGCCGTCGTGCTAACACGCACGCCTCCACCAGATATGGCTGATATCATTCTTTCGTTGGCATCAAGATCAACTATTCCGGCATCCTCGACCACGAGACCGAGTGTGAAGCTTTGGATCTCACCCTCGACTTCGCATTGCAGTCGCTGTCGGGTCCAGTCGACTAGCGCCATTTTTCGAGCCACCTTGAGCGCCTGCCTCCACCGGCAGAAGCTCAGGTAAACTTCTTCTCCATCTTCCTCTCGATCCTTTTCTCATTCCTCTCATCCCTCTCTCTGCAGCTTCTCTCTCGCTCTCTCTGTTGGTGCTTTCTTTACATGAAGAGAGCTTGCTCTCAACATGCCTTGTGAATTTTAGTCCCACATCAGAAATGCACCATGAGTTATCTCAACATATATACTTGGGTGTATTGTTAAGAGATGCACATGGGGTGGTGACCCTAAGGAGGGAACCATGTAGGTGATTTTACAAGGAGGTAAGTATAAGGCTCCAAGGATTAAGCATTAATGCTTTTGTCATTCTCTTGGATTAAATTCCACTTGGAGCTAAGCCCCAACGGGGCTTAGCGACTCGGACTCGGACTCGGACTCGGACTCGGACTCGGACTCGGACTCGGGCTCGGGCTCGGGCTCATGGGCTCATGAGGCGTAATGTGGCATTTTGTTGGCGCACTTTGCACTTAGCACGTCAGCAGTCATGCGGTCTTTATGCGGCTCATATGCAGCCATGCGGTCTTATGCGGCATGCGGCTCATATGCAGCCTCATGCGGCCATGCGGTTCATGCGGCCATGCGGCTCATGCGGCTCATGTGGTCCATGCGGTCCATGCGGCTCATGCGGCTCATGCGGCTCATGCGGTCCATGCGGTCCATGCAGCTCATGCGGTCCATGCGGTCCATGCGGCCCAAGCGGTCCATGCGGCCAGGCTGCTGCTGCTGCTGCCGTATGGAGGGCTACGCTGACTGTGCAGATTTCAAATTGGTTATGGAAAGGATGAATCAAATACAATTAATTCAGATCCTATCTTTGTGGGATTTGAATTAATTTCGTTTCTATCTTTGTGGGATTTGAATTAATTCAGTTCCTATCTTTGTGGGATTAGAATTAATTCGTTGCTATCTTTTTGTGATTTGATTCAATCTTTCCATAACTGAAGAGGCGGCTAGGGTTTCCACTCTCTCTCTATATATACTCTCTTCTGGCCTCCTTTGTGGGTACTACGAAAAATACAAGTCAGAAAAGAGAGAAAGAGAGGGAGTTGCTGCCGCCATTGCAAGTCCATCCGAGGAGTCAGAACAGAGGTGACATCGAGCGTTCCACAAGTTCTTCAAACTTGCTGGTTTCTGGAAGCAGATCGTGTGGGGCGAATCTTGCTTTGAGCAACGGTGTTTTGACACCCCAGCATTGTTCTTCTTCTCATCTCTCAAGATTATTGTAACTTGTGCTGTCCCAATTGCAACACGTTTGCAAGGAAGAACAAGAGATCTTCTCTTTGCTATTTTTCTCCTTCATATTGTAATTTGGCTATTTAGTTTTATTCGTAGATCTTGAGTTTGATCATCACAAAGTTTTGTGTGACATCTCAGATCTCGATTGCATTAGTTTTCATCTTTGATCAAGCCCCCGGGACTAACAATCTCAAAGCAAGATCCGTATAGATGGAAAACATTAATGCTTCGCTCCTCCAATCGGACATCTGCAAGTTGGAAAAGTTCGATGGAGAGCTCTATCAAGTCTGAAAGAGAAAGGTGTACCTAACTCTTCAACTGAAAGACGTTGATCATGTTCTGTTGGAGAAAGAACTCTCTGTTCCAGACACTGGATCTACTGCCGCCATCAACGCGGCTACCAAACTCCAGGCCAAGTGGAGAAGGGAAAATAACATCTGCAGGCTTCTCATCCTGAATGCTATGGAGGACTCCCTGGCAGAATCCTACTCAAAGAAGGAACTTGCCAGAGACATATGGGAGTCTGTGGAAAATCTGTATGAAGAAGACAAGAATAGGAGCAAAATGTTTGTGGTTGAAAAATATCACAAATTGCTCTTTGAGGACGAAAAGTCCATGCTACCACACGTGAAAGAATTTCTGAAGCTGCGTCAGAAACTGGAAGACGAAGAGATGCCCCTTCCCGACAAGTTTGTCGTCGGAGGGATCGTCTCAAAACTTCCTGCAGGATGGAGTACCTTCTATGCAAGGATGCACAGAAAGAAGCTGGGCATTAGCTTGGGAGATCTACTTCAAGAGATCCATGTTGAGGACGAGATGCGTTCTCAACAGAAGGTGGACACTCTGTCCAAACAGTTGGCTAAAGCCAATCTGGTACAGACGAGGGATCCCAAGGGGAAGCAGGCGGCTTCTCATCCCAAGAAGAAGGACTTCACTAATCTGAAAGTGAAGGGCCCTTCATTCAAGCAGCAGAAGACTAAGTCCCACGTGACTTGTTACAATTGTGGCAAGAAAGGCCACTACAAGAGTGAATGCAGATCTAAGCCTAAACAATCAGAGAAATGTGAGCCTAATAAGGTTTCATTAGTTTCTAACATTGTTGCTATGATCGGACAGGTCACAACTGTGGGGGTTGACTCTGACTGGTGGATAGACACTGGTGCGACTTGCCATGTCTGTTCTGACAAGGAATGGTTCGTTACGTACCAGCCGATATCTAAGAAGGTTGTCATGGCGAACCAGGCCCAAGCTGAAGTTCTGGGGATTGGGAGTGTGGAGCTGAAACTCACTTCAGGGAACACTATGACGCTTCAAGGCGTGAAGCATGTTCTTGCGATTGCCAAGAACCTGATCTCTGGGAGCCTGCTCTGCAATGCAGGCTTGAGGATGGACATCAACGCTGGTCAGATGGTTATGTCCAAGAAAGAAACATACTTCGGGAAGGCTTATCAAACCGAAGGCATGTTTAAAATTCAGCTTGTTAACCAGTTTGAAGACAATAATGCAGTTGCATTTTCTGATTATTCTCTTGAGTTGTGGCATAATAGACTAGGACATGTTCATTGTAAGAGAATTAACAAAATGTCTAGTCTAGGACTTATCTCCAAATGTGGGGGTAAGGTGGAGAAGTGTGAGGTGTGTGCTCAGACGAAGATCACAAGGAAACCCTTTCATCGGGTCAATAGAAGCACAGATCTTCTGGAGTTGGTGCACTCCGATATCTGTGACTTCAAATATTTCTCCACGAAGGCCGGGATGAAGTATTTCATAACCTTCATCGACGACTTCTCAAAATATGCGTTCGTCTACTTGCTCAAGTCCAAAGACAAAGCTTTCGAGAAGTTCAGAGAGTTCAGGGCCGAGGCTGAACGGCAGACTGGACAACAACTCAAGAGGCTGAGAAGTGATCGAGGTGGGAAGTACAGGTCTCATGAATTCGCATCGTTCTGCAAAGAACATGGAAACATATGCGAGACTACTGCTCCATATTCTCCTCAATCCAACAGAGTAGCAGAGAGGAAGAACCGGACATTAACAGAAATGATGAATTCCATGCTGCTCACTGCAGGTCTTCCAAAATGCTACTGGAGAGAAGCTGCATTAACGGCCACTTTCATTCTGAATAGAGTGCCATATGCAACTTCGAACGTAACTCCTCATGAACTCTGGTTCAAAGTCAGACCCAACTTGAATGTCATTCGAGTGTGGGGGTGTCTGGCGTATGTGAAGCTTCCAGATCTGAAGATTCAGAAGCTGGGGACAAGGACTACGAAGGCTATCTTCTTGGGGTATGCCGAGAAGAGTGATGCTCGGAGATTTCTTGATATTGAATCAAATCATATTATCGAATCTCGCGATGCTGAATACTTTGAAGACAAGTTCGCAAAAGACAAAAACATTGTTCTTTCGGATATTCCGGAAAATGATGTAGGTACTAATGAGACTGAAATCTCATACGAGCCAGTAGTCCAAGAAGAAGCTGTTGTTGATGAAACAACTCTTGCACCAGAACTCGCCGACCCGTCAGCTAAGCGAGCGAGGAGACCGAAAGATTTCGGAGATGACTTTGTCACCTATCATGTGGAAGCAGATCCGCTTACCTATGATGAGGCGATGAAGACCAAAGATGCTATCTTCTGAAAGGAGGCAGTGAATGACGAGTTTGACTCTATCACCTCCAATAACATATGGGTGTTGGTAGATCTACCTGAAGGAGAAAAGCCTATTGGATGTAAATGGATCTTCAAGAAGAAGATGAAGGCAGATGGAACTATTGACAAGTTCAAGGCCAGGCTGGTCGCCAAGGGATTTTCTCAGAAACAGAGGATAGACTACTTCGACACGTACGCTCCAGTAGCTCGGATGACCACCATCAGGATGTTAATCGCTCTAGCAGCTATACATAAGTTGGTGATACATCAGATGGATGTAAAGACAGCGTTCCTGAATGGGGAGCTGACCGAAGAGATTTACATGCAATAGCCAGATGGATTTGTCGTCAAAGGTCTTGAAGACAAAGTCTGCAAGTTGGTGAAATCATTATATGGTTTGAAGCAAGCTCCCAAGATGTGGCATGAGAAGTTTGACAAAGTTATTAGGTCAAACGGCTACAGAGTCAGCGAGACGGACAAATGTGTTTACACAAAGTTCGCTGATGGAAGAGGAGTCATCGTTTGTCTATACGTGGACGACATGCTAATCCTAGGTACGGATATAGGCTGTGTCACAGAGACAAAGAAGTTCCTCTCAACCAAGTTTAGTATGAAGGACTTGGGGGATGCAGATGTCATCTTGGGCATAAAGATCATCCGGACAGACACTGGAGTAGCACTGTCACAATCTCACTATATTGAGAAGACGCTCACACGATATGGGTATAAGGATCTTCCAGGGATCGATATGCCATACAGGTGTGATCAGAAGCTGAAGCCAAACTCGAGGGAAAGCGTCAGGCAGCTGGAGTATTCTAGCGTTATCGGAAGTTTGATGTACGCAACTACTGCCACAAGGCCTGACATAGCTTTCGCCGTGGGAATGCTGAGTCGGTTCACAAGCAATCCAGGGGTTGAGCACTGGAAAGCTGTGAAGCGAGTAATGAGATATCTCAAGAAGACTCAGACATATGCACTGCACTACAACGGGTATCCGACAGTAGTGGAAGGCTTCAGTGATGCTAGCTGGTGTTCAGAGGTGGAAAGCGAGAGATCCACAGGTGGATATATCTTTTCCTTGGGTGGAGCTGCTATATCGTGCAAGTCGAAGAAGCAGACTATACTCTCTCGTTCTTCCATGGAATCTGAATT
>JANAVB010038980.1:47500-90714 GCA_029216955.1 Iris pallida
CCTGATTCTAGCTTTCAGGTTCTCAAGATACGAGTATTAGATTTCCCATACACCAGGGGACAACTGAGGTAGTTGAACTGGGGTTGGGCGACTGAGAATGATGTTAAGTTGGAGAGATTGGTGGCATGCACTCTTTTGATGTTATGGTGGACGTAGATAATGCTCTTGGAAGGATTAATCTTCTGACCCGAGCATCTGGAGTACCTCTGCAGAGTGTTATGGACTACTTCCACTGCTCCGATGTCCCTATAGGAGAAAATGAGTAAATCGTTCGCGAAAGCCAGATGGGTGATAGTAGGACAGCCACTGGACGTGTGATAGTATTAGAAATTCAGAGTACTGACCATATTGTTAAGGTTTCTACTCAGGGCGTCCGCGACAATAATGAAGATGGTGGAGGATAGGGGGTCGCCCTGCCTAACGGCTCGACTGGATTTGAAGAATCCATCGGCCTGGCCGTTGATAACCGTGGAGAACCACGAGTTGCTGATGGATCTTCACACAGTGTTGGTCCAAACTTGCGAGAATCTGAAAGCTCTGAAGACCCAGATCATAAATTGCCAATCCAGTCTGTCGTAAGCTTTTTCCATGTCTATCTTAACGGCAATGTTGCCCCCTCTGGTGGGGAACTTCATACAGGTGATTAACTCTTGGGCCAGCATAATATTGTCCTGGATGTTTCTCCCTTGCACAAAGCCACTTTGCTCCTCTGAGAATATCTTAGGTAAAATCCTCGCCATCCTGGAAGCGATGATTTTGGAGATGATTTTGTTGGTGAAAGTATAAAGACTGATGGGGCGATAATCCCGAAAGGACTCCAGGTTATCTTTTTTCGGAATGAGGATGAGGTTGGCGCTGGATATGGCTTTGGGGTATGTAGCTCCCTCGAAGAAGGCGATAGCCGCTTCGGTGATGTCTTGCTTGATATTGTCCCGGCATTTTCTAAAGAAAGCTCCAGGGAAACCGTCCAGAACTGGGGCACTGTGCTCGTTCAAGGCCCACACCGCGTCTTTCACTTCCTGGACCGTAGGTGGGCATTCAAGCTGGATGTTATCGTTGTCATTAATGAGTCTGGGGATTTGGTCCAAGAAGGTTCTGTCGATATGGACGGTCTCTTTGGTGAATAGTTTGGAGTAGAACTCCACCGCAGCTGCTTGGATGCATTTGAGGTCAGTAATGATGTTTCCGTTGTCGTCCGCCGTACGGTGGATTGCTAACTTCTGTCTGCTTCCATTGACGCAGGTATGGAAAATTTTCCAGTTTTTATCCCCCTCGTTGTACCATTTCAATCTCGCCTTCTGCTTCCAGAAGTCGGTTTCCACTTTAAGTCTGAATTTGAGCATGGCCTTGGTGAGGTTCAGGGCTGACCTGGCCGTCGCAGATCGATCCGACGCAAAATGGGTTTCGGCGCGGGGGACATCGTCTTTCGCCACTCGCACGGCTTGGAAGATGTCTCCGTAGGCGAGTTTGCTCCAATTGGATAGGGCTTTCCTCGTCGCTCTGAGCATGTTGCTCACCCGCGATAGGGGGTTGGGGGAGTCTTCCCGATTCCAAGCGTCCGCGATGATGCCCAGAAATTGGGGATGATCAGTCCAAAAATCGAGGAATTGGAAATTCTTTTGGGAGGGTTGGTATAGTTTTTTATTTCGACCAGCAGAGGGGCGTGGTCAGATTCGGTGGAGTTGAGATGGGACAGATAGGTGGTGATCCCCATACCGTGCCAGCGATCGTTCGTGAGGGCTCTGTCCAATCGGGAGTATTGTCGCCGCTCGCCTTCCTGCATGTTGCACCAGGTGAAGGCGCTGCCAGTGAACTGAAGGGTGGTGAGATGAGCATTGAAGATAAAATTGTTGAAGTCTTGCATGGCCGATTTGGGAGGAGGTCGCCCTCCGATTTTCTCTTCTCTTATATATATATATATTATAATGGGTTTTCTTAGATGGGCTCTACGCCTATATTTTGGTATTACTAAATCAATTTTTTGGACTTTATAAATAAGTCATATTGGGATAATATTTTTGACCTATATAAATATTTAGTTTGGTGATTAGTAATGGTATATATTTAATATATAAATTTTGGGTTATACTATCTGATTAATTTAATATGGCTTATTTAGAATAAAAACTATTTTGGGGCTTTAAAATAAATAGTAAATAAGAATTATTTTTTCCTCTTAGGGGCTTATTACTATAATGAGTTTAAATTAAATAAAAAATTATAAATATATATTATGATTTTAAATATGTTATCTATATATGTGTATGTATAGAAATTCCTAAAAAAGGTTTATGCACAATTTCTAGATAGCTACAAATATTTTTCTAAATAAATATATATAATTTTTTTTCCTTTTTCATAAATCAAATTTCACTCTTAGATTAGATTTTCCTCAATGACGACTAATCAAATATCTTATATTTTTTGCGAATCCGGACTCTTTGTTGACCATGACTATTGGACTAGTTTGGATTTTGTCAGATCGTCGTCCCAAACCTGGCAAGATACCATGCCATTAGTATTTATTTACTTTAGCTCAGCTTATTGCATGCATTCATTTATTATTTATTTTTCTACAATATAAATTGTTCTTCCAAATCATAATTAAATGCAAATTATTGTTTTGTTATGTTTTTGTGCTGCATTCACAATTTTTAGATGACTATTGGACTAATAGATCATCATTTGATTGTGCTGCATTCATTGGCCTTGACACTTGTGTGCTACGAAGTCGCGAGTCTTATATAGATCTTGGACTTACATAGTCGGTTGGCCACCGGTATGTATAAGCCGTGCGATAGGGTAAGCTGCTAATGTCATTTGCACGATTAGTTTGAATTAATAGTTAATGAAGGTTATATGTGTTATGGATAACATATATAGGAATGGGTGGGGAGGACAGTTCCTTAGCGTATGGGCTACCATGCACATTACCTTTTTTGATCGTACACACTATCGAAGATGCGGGTTGACGACCCTATGATTAGTGATGGCCTCTGACGTTCGAGAAAATGTTATGATTTGAGGCCCCTGGTACCCAGGGGGACTATGCAAATCCAATATTTAACCAGAGAGCCCATGCTTTGATGGTTGTTCTTAAATTGCATATTCACATAGAATAGTTAGGTGACCTTATCCATTTAGGCATATTCATATAGAATGGTTTGTGCACTTATACCTGATCATGGCTTGGAACAGTATTTTGTTGCGAACTACTGTGCCACACCTTGTCCTTGTTTGGTTGCATGTGTGTTTACTGCTTCGATGCTAAAATACTGAACCATGTTGTGATCCAAATTTTATACTGGATTATGGCACAAAAAAATATTTTATAACGAAATAAGATGCCACCTCTTTTCTTTGTTTGGTTGTGGGGGTGGTGCACCATTTCGTAGATGGAATATTAGACCATGTTGTGATTCAGATGATTATTGAGAATCTTATATTAGGTTATAGGGCATATTTTTCTTTAGCTTGTTACGTCCCTTTGAGGACCTGATGATCTTTTTAGTTATAGACGATCGATAATATTTCGAGGAGTACGGATTTTGGACTAGACTCTTCCATCGTTTCCTTGCAGACTATGTAACTTTCTTCTAGGCGATGGACTTTATTTATTGTTATACTTTATCTCATGTATCCTAATCTATTCTTTAGATTCGCTTGGTAGTAGATTTGTCTCCACCAGCAACTTGTCATTGACATTTTTATATTTTAATTAATGATATATTTATTCTTCTATTTTCTGTGGATGAGATTTAGAGAGCCATGATTATTTATATACTGCATTTTGTTTACGTATATTTATTATACGGCTGACTTGTCACAATCCTTGTCCTATGTATTTTGGGACTGGGACGTTACAGATTGGACATGACTTTCTACCTAGAAGGCTGAGAGTAGTGGCATATGTAATGGCATACTAGATAATAATGTCGGCAGCTCATGGTTGTTATGTCCGGATTCAACGACTTGACCAAATGGGTAATTAAAATTTTGTTCTTCATTAACAAAAGGTTGTACATCATTTACAAAAATGGCTAGGTCGATCCCAAAGGCTCAACGTCTGTCAGTTCGAAAACAAATGGTTTGTCGGCACTTAGCCCTTTCATGGGATCAAGATCTCCAAGGTCGATGATGAATGGTTGTTCGATGTATGACACTTCTTCAATATCAGGACCTACAAGGTTAATGACGAACAGTTGGTTGCTTTTTATATATTTTCATCGATGGTGTCAAGATTCGATGGCAAATTGTGCAATGGCGTCATTGCTAACATTTTTTTCTTTGTAACCTTTGAGGTAGATAACCAGAGGTCCCTCGTTGGCTGTATCAACTTCAACTTCATTATCTTCCTCGTTACCATTGTCTTCTCTAGCTTGAAATGATCAACGCCGACAAACTCAATTTTGATGGCTCCCAGTTGGTCAATGTACTTAAAGTGTCGATGATGGGTAGATGGCACAATTAAATTCTTGTGTATTCATGGATGCCCCAGGAAGACATTGTAGGGAACTTCTATGTCAATGACACAACAAGTGGCTTACGTTTGGAGGTATATGATGCGGCACTTCAAGTGGATCTTCCCAAAGGGATAGCTGCGGCCAATATTGAAACCAAGGATGGTGGTATTCACGGTTGAAAATTAATGCACTGGGATACCTAATGTCTGCAAAAGCTTTTGGGGATGATGCCCAATGATGATCCTGGGTCGACATGCATCTGATCAACCTTGATTATTTTGCTCAAATTGGTCACATCCAACCTGACAATAATCTGATATAACACAATACCGCACACAATCTGAAGATCGCTAATCGTTATTATATCACTGAAGTGTTACTAAAGTGACTTTTTTTAGATTCAAGACAGTATTCTTTTGAGTCTGTAATCTTTCATTTTTGAGACTACAAAATAATGTACATCGAGTCGTACTTGGCAAACAGAGACCCCACCATTTCCTATCAGCTTAGTCCAGTACTTTAAACCAGTCCAAAAACCCAAAACCAAATATCCCAACTTTCTGGAGAGAGGTCGACCGAACTTGGGCCAAACTCAGTTTGGGATTGAACTCGGTCAGCCTAATTTGGTCTTCCTATAAACTTGGTCTTCCACCAGACCAGGAGCTAAACGCTCGAGTTTATGAATGTTGGGGACCGAAATCAGTCCCCAAACATCCTATAGACCTCCATTCCTCTTCATTTCATCATTAAAAAGTTTCAATCATCTATCAAACTTTCACATATTTCCTTCTGAGCTATAATTTTCATAATCTAGAAAGCAACAACTTCCAAATTTTTGCGTGCCAAGTTCGAGTCGGTTAGAAGTTGTTCGAGTTGTGTAAAGCTTGGAAAATTCCAAGATCGCTCCTTTTTTAAAGAAGTGTGAAGTCAGCATGCACTTCGGATCAAAGCACGAGTTGTAAGAATTTGTAAGTCTTCAGATCAAAGCTTGTGTTTCACTTGATAGTGGATTCAACACCAGACAGGAGTTCGTGGGACTGGATTAGTCCTCTTAGATGGGGACCAGTATTAATTCTCGGTATCATCTGATTGCTCTTATTGCTTTTCTTGCTTGCAAGATTTTATATTCCGCATAGTTTTCTTATTGCTTGCCTAGTGAATAGATATTCATTCATACTCTTTTTTATTTGGTAAATATTGACACGAACTATATTCACCCCCTCTATAGTTGCCCTCAATTGGTATCGAAGTAGGGTATCTGTTATAGGCTTTAATTCCTAACTATTTTTCACATGGAAATTGTGAAATCTATATTCACGGATGAAGGTCAATCCACAAATAGACCTTCTCTATCTGATGGGACTAGCTACACTTATTAGAAAAAACATATGGCTTTTTATCTCAAATCACTAGACTTTGACCTTTGGTCAATAGTTGAGGATAGCTACAAAAATTCTCCTAGAATTATTATTGATGGTAGTCTTATTGAAAAGCCTAAGGATAAAGACACTGACCTAAATAAGAAACATCAGTCTTGATGCTAGAGGTGTATATACCTTATTTTGAGCTTTAAATAGTAATGGTTTAATAGAGTATCTACTTGCACTACTTCACACGAGATCAAGAAACTTCTTGATGTAACTCGTAAAGGAACTTCACAAGTGAAGGAATCTAAGATCAGTAGACTAACTCAAGAATGTGAGGCTTTCAAAATGAAGCCAAATGAGACCACTACACAAATATTTAAAAGGTTCCTTAATATTATTAATCCTTTTGCTTCTCTTGGAAGGTCTACAACAATCATATAAACATTCGCAAGGTGCTAAGGGGACTCACAAATAACTGGAATCCAAAGCAACTGTGATCATAAAAGGAAACGACCTTACAATAATGACAATTGAGATGCTCGTAGGGAAATTAATGACACATGATCTAGAACTCACGGATCTTGAAGAATCAACTTCCAAAGAGAAGACTATCGCATTCAAGACACAACACAAGAAGGTCCCGAACAACGAAACTGAAGACTATGATTCTGATAATAAGGAACATGCACTAATAATCAGAAACTTTAAAAAATTCTTGAAGTTTAACTGAACAAAGAAAAGCCACCAAGACAACAATGATAAAGATCTAGTATGCTATGGCTGCAAGAAGACAGGCCACATAAAGAAGTACTATCCAACTACGAAGAAGAAGAACCATTATGACCGCTCAAGCAAAAGACCGTCTTCACAAAAATATGCAAATACAAGCATATGGCATGAAAGTGAAGCCAACGACTCCCAAGAAGAAGAAGAATCTCGTGACGCTGTAAACATCTACTTAACGGCACTTACAAATAAGGTAATGACAAACCCCTTATATGAATATTTTACCTTTGATGAGCTTTCTGATGCCTTTAGTGATCTTCTTGATGATCATATAAAAAGGCTCTAGATAAATACAAGCATGCCAGGAAGGAAACCAAAATTTATAAGATTGAGGTTGAGATATTATCTTCCTTGTTGAATGAGATAAAAGAAGCACCATCTACCAGTGACACGGAAGACTTGTCTACATTAAAATTGAGATTGTATGAGGCTTTAGAAAATATTGAAAACATGACAAAGGACAATACAAAATGCAATGAAATGTATGATACAAAAAAGAAGGAATGTAATCTAGTTGCATAAAGAATAGATATACTCATGGCTAGATATCAAAAATTGTATGACATCTCTAAAAAGTTATTGACTAGATTGGGAAAACTGGCAATGCAACCTACTACTCAGTCTAACACAAGTCATAATGTCACACACAAGACACTGCCCAAGAAAGCAAGCAAGTCACATAATTATGCTTTCTTCTATAGATATCCACGGAAGACACGACACACTCATTCTTATACTACTACTTACACTACTGCACCAAAAACTAATACCTTTGTAACTTGTCACTATTGTGGTCGACAAGGAGATATCTCACGGCAATAGAGAATTAAAAGATTAGTAGATATGAATATGCTTATATGGGTACCAAAAGCTAACATCTCAAGACCCCAAAAGAAGTGGGTACCAAAGGTCACACCTTCAACTTGTGTTGTAGGTGGGCCAACCCTCTCATGTTATAAGCAAATGAATTCTTGATAGTGGTTACTCATGACATATGACCGGTGATGCCAACCTTTTTGCAACACTATCGATGAAGAAAAAAAGGATATGTCTTCTTTGGTAACAATCTAAAAAGGCTACAATATAGGTAATGATTAGTACGTCTTCCTATCCTACAATAAAAGATGTTTGCCTAGTAACTGGATTAAAACATAACCTATTCAACATCATTCTTCTGGCTGACCATGGCTATGGTATTAATTTTGTGAAAGACAGAGATCATTTGACAATATTAGTTTTGAAGGTACTAGAAAAAATAATATATACATTTTCTATATGCAAGAAGATACTAATAATGCAGGCAGATGCCTTCATGCTAGCAAAGATGAGAGCTGGCTACAGTATATGCATCCAGGAGAAGCCAACACAATTGTAAGATTATCCTCAAAGAAACTGGTAAGAGGTCAGACGGATATAACATTCAAGAAATATATGATATATGCTGACTGTGAGAAGAATAAGGCTGCTAAATCATCTTTCAAATTTATAAATGCTACAACTACCTTTAGACCCCTTCAATTACTGTACACTGATTTATTTGGAACTAACCGAATTGCCAGTCTTGGTGGGAAGCTATATTTGTATGTAATTGTTGATGACTTTTCTAGATATATATGGGTTTACTTTCTTGCAAACAAAACTGATGCATTTTCTGAATATGTTTCTTTTTGTAAAAAGGTTCAAAAGGGAAAAAAAAGGCTTCATGATTACTCTAATCCGAAGTGAGCATGATGTGATTTGGAAGTTTTTGTGATTCTAATGGTTATCCTCATAAATTTTTGTGTCCTTGAACTCGTCAACAAAATGGCATTGTGGAGCGGAAGAATAGGACGCTCGGTGATATGACCAGTCATACTAATAGCCTTCCGAATACTTTTGGACAGAAGTTGTCAATACGGCGTGCCAAATTTTAAATAGGGTACTAATTTGACCAATCTTGAAAAAGACCCCTTATGAACTTTGGTTTGGTATTATTTTAAAGTTTTTAGATGTGGATGCATTATATTGAATACCAAGGATAACCTAGGTAAATTCGATTTAAGGTTGATGAAGGTATATTTCTCAGATATGCTGCTAAAGGTAAATGTTATAGATTTTTCAACAAGAAATCTATGATTGTTGAAGAGTCTATTAACGTTACATTTGATGAGCTAAACCGCAAAATACCTAGTGACAGTGATGGAGATGTCGGCGTAACATCCAATAAAGCACCTGAGGACACTGAAACCAGTTCAAAGTTTTTGGAATGTCTGCCAAATAAAATGAGGTTCATGGCTGATCATTCAAAAGACTTGGTGATGGTGAGATATCGAAAGGAGTAAGTACTCGTTTTGTAACTAGAGATTCTATTGCAAACATAGCTTTTATTTCTCAAATAGAACCTAAAAATATTATAAAAGCTTTCTCTAATGAGTTTTAGATTTTGGCAATGCAAGGGGAACTTAACCAATTTGAGAGAAACCAAGTTTGGGAATTAGTTCCAAGACCAAATGATTCTTCTATAATTGGTATCAAATGGATATTCTGAAATAAATTCAATGAGGATGGACAAGTCACACGTAACAAAGCTCGTCTTGTAGCTCAAGGCTACAATAAAAAAGAAGGCATTGACTACGACAAGACATATGCTCCTGTTGCGAGACTTGAGTCCATTCGAATGGTTTGTGCTTTTGCAAATTTTTAAATTTTCAAACTTTTACAAATGGATGTTAAAAGTGCTTCTTTTTTTAAAAAAAAATGGTTTTATTAAAAAAGAAGTTTTTGCATCTCAACCCTTTGGTCTTAAATTTTTTTAATTTCTAAATCATGTTTTCAAGTTATGTAAGGCTCTATATGGACTCAAACAATCCCTATGTACTTGGTATGAACGCCTCATTTCATTTCTACTTGAAAATGGTTTTTCAAAAAGGAAAGTTGATATGACTCTTTTTGCAAAAGAACAAGATGACATAATTCTATTAGTGCAAATATGTGTTGACGATATTATATTTGGGTCTAATAATGAACTATTGTGCAAAACGTTTGCTAAGTGTATGCAAAGTGAATTCAAAATGAGCATCATGGGTGAACTCAACTTCTTCCTTGTATTACAAATTAGGCAAAATTGGCAAGGAATATTCATCAATCAAGCAAAGTACACAGAGGAATTGCTGAAGAAATTCGATCTCGATAATGTAAAACAAATCGTCAATCGCCACTCCAATGGCTACTTCAACAAAGCCTGATCTGGATGAAAGCAACAAACTAGTTTACCAACATAAGGATCGAGGTATGATAGGTAGTTTATTATATTTAGCTGCTAATCATCCTGATATTATGGTTAGTTTTTATCTTTGTGCTAGATATCATGCTAACCCTAAGGAATTGCATTTGTGTGCAGTTAAGCGTATCTTTCGATAACTTAAAGACACTTCTTCGGTAGGCTTATGGTATCCCCAAACCACATATTTTGACCCAATCGGTTATTCAGATCCCGATTTTGCTGGATACAAAGTTGATCGACAGAGTATTGGTGGTACTTGTTATTTCTTGGGAAAGCTTTATGTAATGCCCCAATCCTATGCAATGAACAGGTATAATTACAATATTCAGTCGCACACGATACTGGAAACAAAAAATGATAAACCATCAAACAATAGTCACCTAACCATTATATGTGATATATGCACATTTAAGAGCAAACCTTAAATGCATAGGCACTCTAGCTAAAATAGGATTGGCATAATCCCCTCTCTGGGAACAAAGGGCACAAAGAGCATAACGTTCCGCAAAACGACAGTGGTCATGAGTAATAATGGAAGAGTATAACGTCCGCAGAACGACATTGGCCATCAGTAACAGTGGGGTAATATCACCCGTGTCTCCGGTGGAGCTTACAGGTTACAAAAGCAAAGGTGCAATCGTGGCCATATGCTAAGACACTGTCCTCCCCACCCTATGCTCCTATCTATGTCGTATCCACGATACCATACCTCTAATTACTGGTAGGTCTTCTAACACACCTCTTTATTAGCAGTTAAACCTAACGCACAGTGTGTACATACTGGGGATCAACCAATATATAAGTCTGAAATCAATATAGGAGTCACAACTCGTGGCACACAAGGGTCAAGGCTAATGAATACATGATGATGCTTCCCAAACATAAGGTGGTCTTCTAAAACAAGTTCAATATATATAAAATAAAGTAAAGCAACAAAAAATGACTAACACAGTCGTTCACACCCGAGTATAACTCGTACGTACAGTTTTAATAAAAGAAAATATGTAATAAATAAATAACATGAATGTACATAATAAACTAAAAGTAAATAAACAGTGAATATGACAAGGTATCATGCCTGGAGGTTGCGTGATGATTTGACGGCGTCTAGCAGGTGAACTCGTCAAGATAAAGAAAGCAACAAGGTGGAACTTCCGCAAACGTCTCTGGATGCTGAAATAAATATCACCAACCTTTCTAAAATAAGAAAAATGGCTAAGATAGATTACCCATAGGTCCAATTCTGGACACAGGAGCAAAACGAGAATTTTAGATCAAAATGGTGTCCGTCGTTGGAACCGGTTTGTACGGAAACACATGCCAGGATAGAGGTTGTCCAAGTTTGACAAATTATATGTCAATTTTGGCCAAAACGACGTCACGAGTCCAATGGTGGTGTCAGATTTGGAATCCGAAGTCCCAGGTTCAAAATAGAGATTTTACATGTTGAAAAATACGAATTCGAATGGCCAACTTTGGTGCGAATTCAAACAACCCAATGATACAATAATGGAATAAAAAATTTATATCATAAAGGTGGTTATACCTACCATGCAACGGAGTTGGTGTTCGTCAAACGGAGCTACGATAAGGGAAAAAATAATTTTACGAAGTTGGCTCCATAAAAATATCAAAAATAAACAAAATTCAAACATGCAACTTGGCAACCAGTTTTCATCTACCAAACGATTGAATTACAGGTTGAAAGTTGAGGAGAGTGAATAGGTATATATCGACTTTGAGAGGGAAGAACAATTTGAAGATCCAACGTTGGATTGCCAAGAAAATGTACCCAAAGATGCTATGACGAATCACAATTCTCGCTTCCAATTTATGCGCATCACGACGGAATCCGGTTCAAAACGAAGAAATTGTCTATTTCGAACGTCCGAGAGGACAATGGCACTTCGGTGGGGGTTGTTGCTTCGATGTGCAACCGTCTGCATTCGTATAGGTGTGGCCGGGGCGACGTCACGTTGACGTGGCAGTTGTCGTCATTGATGCTGCGACTATTGCTCCTCCACTGTCGCGTGCGGTTGCTGCTGCTGCGTGGCGGGGACGCCGGTGGCTACACGGGTGGTGGCTGGATCGTAGCGGCATGGTGGTCGGTCGACAGGGGTGGCATGGTATATAGTTTTTTGTATACATGGGTATATAAAAATATATTTTATATAAGTATAAATGTCTACACATGTTTTTTAATATATATATATATATATATATATATATATATATATATATATATATATATATAGTTTATATATATATATATATATATATATATATATATATATATATAAACTATATTGTCCGAGGGGTCGTGGCCTTGTGGTAGCGACGGGGGCTCCCCGGGCGGAAGGCCCGGGTTCGAATCCCCCCTTAGGCGCACGCGCCTAAGCTCCAGTAAGAAGGACACCCAAATATATATATATATATATATATATATATATATATATATATATTTTTATATATATATATATATATACATATATATATATATATATATATATATATATATATATATAGTTTATATATATATATATATATATATATATATATATATATATATATATATATATATATATATATATATATATATATATATATATATATATATATATATATATATATATATATATATATATATATATATATATATATATATATATAACACAAAAAAAACTAAATACCACAAAATAAAAATACATAAAACTTTATTAAAATAAAGACAAATCCCAATATGTAGAAAATCCATACCTATTCATATAAAATTTTATAGATAAAAATATAATATCAATAGAATCACAAACTTTTATTTAATTTAAATATATTGAATATAACATATACTCTAGTTAAACTCAAATAACTTTTAATAACATACTTAAAATTATTTAGTTGAAAAATAGATGGTTTACATGCACTACATGCATATTTGGGGTTAGATTTTATTCGGGTTGGTTAGGATGGCTTTTATGCAGCCGAATGTCAAAAAAATATAGAAAATATTTATATAATCCATTTTATGGATTAAGTCGCAACTTGAGTTATTTCCATATATGGGGCATGGTTATGGCTATGTCATCCCTATGTTGCCTAATATGCTAGTCATTGTATACGACTACACTAGCGATGCCATATTTTCTGGTCAATATGCATGACAAAACTTAACCATGACTAGGACTATTCATATATAATCAAATTATTTTTAAATAATAGAATAAAAAATCTTATAAAATATTATTTAATCTAAATTAACCAATTTAAGGTTTACATCCTACTCAACTTATAAAAATTTTGTCCTCGAAATTAAACTAAATCTTAATATAAAAGAATAAGACGGTTAAATACGAAATAATAGTTAAGTACTTTAACCCGTATTTTAATTTTGAAAAGATGGGAAAGGCGATTATAAATGGCATATTATTTTGACATCACGTTGTAAGAGATAGATAGGGTACAGTTAGTTCAAGGCTCTACCCAACTTATGAAAATTGGTTAGCCATGAAAATCACAGTTACAAGATTTTTGAGGAGGTTAAATTCTAAGGAGTTGTACAAGGATATTGGGCACTCCTAACCGTAGACACGGACTTTAAGGAAGCCTAGGTATTACCATTGTGTTTTGGGTCAATAACTTTATAAGGAAAACTATCAATTTAACATTACTCCTATATAGGTTGTGCTTTAATAAGATAGCAAAAGATGTCTTGATCGAATATAACTGAAACGAGTTGGTACAGAAGGACATTGTTCATCACATATCATAGGTTTTAGAGAGATAAGATCTAAAAATTTATAGAAAGAAATAATTGTGGGACCAGAGATGGGACTTTATAATATGTGTTGGAACCATTTCATAGAATTTGGATTTGTAGGCAAGGCATGATAAGATAGGCGTATGGATAAATTTTAAGTCATAATGACTAGGGTATATGTGAGGTCGGTGTTTCATGTTTGATGTTGTATAGCAAGCATGTGGGGACGTGTTTGGGTGGGATGCAAATATGATGGGTGTTGTGTGTCTCGTATGGATCATGGGTATTCATTTTGTTTGAGGAGATGGGTTAATTTTGTGTGGTTAAACTCAAATGGAATGAAAGTGGGCATCTAGGGTTTGTTCTAAGGAAAAATTTGTCATGAATATTTTGTAATTAAAATGGAACAAATGAAGGTGTGTTTGGATGGTACACGTATATCATACGTGTAGAGTGACTCGCTTAGATCATGAGTGTAAAGTTTGTTGGAATGAAAAGGCTAGGTTGTACTCCAAATATCAGCACGGTAGAGGGCATCAAATAATGTGAATTAAAAATTGCCATTATGAATCACTGAGTTATTACCCTAGTACTAATTTATTCCAATCACTCGCTAATCCGAGGGAATCCTAAAATTTGAGAGGGGTTACAATCTATCCACCATGAAAATTTTATTCTCGAAGTTAAACTAAGGTATGATATAAAAGGGTAAGGGAATTTAATCTCGGAGGAATTTAAATATGATTAGGCGGTAGTGACTAGGTCAAGGAAATTTTGAGTAGAAAAAGAACTGATTGCTACGATGATATGGTTATTAACCACAAGTAGACGTAACAACCAAAAGATTTATTTCTATAATGGCACGACTTAGGAAAGGAAGAAAGATTATACTCAATTCATAAGTAGTGGTCATTTGCAAAATAATGAGATCGTGATTGTAGATTAGGACAAGCATTCACAATGGAAGGAAAAGTGGTACGGTCGATGGCGAATTATACTTCGTGTTACAAGAATGATCTTGGGCTTCGGATGATCAATCAGTCTGAAGATGATGAACTCTGACTTATACGAGAGGATAGGCTAACTATCAAGGTTTCCTAGGATAACTTTTGATTCCTAAGAATGTGCCTAGCTAATCTTAAAGTCATGATCTAACTTATGCCACCTTAAAACTTCTATATCTTAAATCCAACTAGTTCACTCACTTCTATGACCTGATTTTCTCAAACGTTGCTTTTAACAACATGGTATTACACACTAAGAATGTAATTTGCTAGGTCCTAATCCTCCTTGATCTCTTTTAATTATTCCATCTATTCATAGTACTGCTCCTATGATTCTTTCCTCTTTGTACCCCTCCGTGTATATTATTCCAATACAATTGTTCTAACTACCAGTTTTCTGCCATGAACAAAAGTTAATAAATTTTTGTATTTCAAACGTGTAAAAGAGTACAAAAAATTCCTAAACAGGAGATCTACGAACAAGAATTTTTGGAGAAGTGTGACGGTGGAGATCGAGCACTGCAGCGGCTTCTTTACTCCGTTGACGGTCTGACGACGAACCGAACTTGCTTTGACTTTCTGATGCTTGTGAGTGGTACTCGGGGTTGCCAATCAAGAAGACTTCGAAGAAGTTCTGATTGAAGGAAGACTCCTTCTACTTATAGGCTGCCCATATATGATGTACGGAAAGGGTTTTGACGTGCAGAAGCACTACACGTGCGAGATTTTGGGGAAATCTATTGTAACTGATCGTAAAGGATACTGATGAGCTTACACGTGGCAGTTGTTGGTATTCTCTGTGATTGAAATCTTGGATAGTTAGCATCCTTCATCAACATCACCGAGTAATTGACACGTAGCGTGTGACTATTGCTCGATGATCTTGTATGGATAAACCTGAATAGATTTCACTCTTATCGAAAGAACAATAGTTTAAACAAACTTAATTCTGATCTTACCTTAGGAGCGACGGTTTGAACAAATCGAATTTGATTGTATCTGAAAAGATGTAACTGTTTAAACAAACTAAATCCGATTGTATCCTAAGGAGATGTGATTGTATCTGAAGAGATACGATTATATCTTAAGGAGATATAACTGTTTGAACAAACTAGATGTGACTGTATATAAAGGGATACAGCTGCCATACTGGCCATGTAGCATGATATAATATTTATGGAGAAGCTGTGCGCTATATGAGCTAAGCCTCTGGGGAGAGACGAAGTCACTACATTTTTGGACGACGAGGAGACTGTTCTTCTGAGGCAATGAAGTCACTGTACTTTTGGGCGACGAGGAGACAGTGCTTTTAAGGTGACAAAGTCACTGCAATTTTGGGCGACGAAGAGGCTATGCTCTTGATGCAACGAAGTCACTACACTTTTGGACGAGCTATGAGGAGTCAATGATGGAGCCGTTGGAGGGGTGCGCTTCTAGGTAACTCTGAGGAACCAATGGAGGAGTCATGAAAGATCTCTGAAGGAGCTGCACTTTTTGAAGGCTCTGAAGGAGGTGCGCTTCTTGAAGACTCTAAGAGACCAGTGATGGAGCTGCACTTCTGGGTAACTCTGAGAAGATGATGGAGCCGTTGGAGGGGCTACGCTTATAATTAGAAATCATGAGGGAGCTGTGCTTTTAGGAAGCATCGAAGTCACTGTGCTCCTAAGGAAATTAATGACCGCCTTAGAGCGGCTGAGTCAACATCTCTTTAATTCCTGTCATTTGGGGGGGGGAGGGGCTCGAGGAGCGACAGCCCAAGATTTAGTCAAATAAAACTATTAAATGAGATTCATTGTGCTGAGTCTTAGGCTCATCCCATTACTATGGAGTCCTTTAACCGACTGCCACATGGCGTGTGGGTTGGACTATACAGCCTATATAAAGAGGAGCTCTTGGGTGAGGCCTTGCTCATAGTTTCCAGTCAATCCCTTGTCATGCTCGATCCCGACTTAGATTCGGACGGCCAAGGGCCTTGCATAAGTCGACTGTTAGTTGTAGATCTCTTCGTTCAAAGAAGCTGTGGTCTTGTAGAAGAACAACTAGAAAGTTTCGAGATGCACTTGAGCGTTTGGCATAAGGGATTCGAACCTGAACAACATCTTAGAGGTCTTCGAGGTCCAAGCTACCGGGCTTGGATTTATTGTTAATCCGAAGAGCCGCAGGTTGTACTATGCCATGCTCAATAATTTCTTCATTAGCCATATTAGAGTGGGGGAGCTGCGCATCTTGTTAGGCTGGAAGAGCCACATGTTGTGCTATGAGCTTCACGCAGGAGCCGCGTTCTTGCTCAGGCCAATAGCTGCTTCATTAGCCATATTGGGGTTCCTCCATTTCTGACTAGGAGGCAGTCTTCTCTGACAAGGAAGTGATTAGCTCTAATGCTGCTGGGCTTTTGGGGACTGCACGGTTCTAAAGACTGCGCACTAGTAGGTTGTGCTTTAGGTTTTAGTCTTTATATGTAACCATGAAGAGTCTGTAATAGATCTTTTGTAAACATAATTTTAATAAAGAATTTTCCTTTATGCACTATCTTTTTGTAGTACGTGTTTGAAGTGCACAACAATCTTGGTATATCCTGTGCTTCTGTGAAGCAAACAAAGTTACTGATGCCTTTTGCGCTTTTGTAACTACTGCACTTTTTTATGCTTCTACAAAATCCCCTTCAAAGTTTTGGAACTTGAACAATTTTGGAACACTTTCAACAGAAGCATGAAACGACACGTGTTATAGAGCGTGCACAGTGCACTGCTGACAGGCTGTCATCAAAAAATAACCATCAGTATTAATGCTTTCGAGCCGTCGTTTCATTTAAAAGTAATGATAACTCCTCATTTTTAGGACTAAAATCTGTCATGATTTTGTTTCGAAGCATTTCTTCAAATACGAAGGGTCTCTTTTGTCTTCATCTGCTGAAGTAACTTCATCCTATAAGTAGGTCTTTGTTTAGAGAGAGAGATAGAGATTTTTTGCCATATGTGTTCTCCTTCAAACTAAGCTTTTCTTCTCATAGAGTTTTCCTCTTCTAAACCTAAAACCCTAGTCTTTCCGCTATGGCTCCCAAGAGATCGAGAGTCCCCAAAGCTTCCAAGGTGGCTGAGGCAAGCTAGAGAAAGTCCAGAAGGAAGGGGCCGGCGTCGGAGGCTGTCGACGTCGATGACTCTTAGGCCGTTGGCACTAAAGTGCACAGAGACGTGCGGCTACCTGTTACAAGTAGGTTTTCGATGAACATCGACTCCCTAGTTTCTAATGCACATAAGCGTTCACTTCTTGGAGTAGCATATCGGAGATGTGCTAAAGCTCTTCCCACTGATGCGCATGGGCACCACTCCTCGGAGTAGTGTCTGTAAGATGTGCTGAAGCTCCATCAACCGATGTGCATGGTCGTTACTTGTACCAAGTGATGACTGTAAGATGTGCTGAGGTTTTCACTGACATGCAATCACTATTAGTGTCTGCACCCAGTGCCACTTATGTATGCCTTGGCGGATGATTGCTTGCTGCCATACAGTAGAACTTACGTAGTGCCTACGCAGATGCTTGTTTGCTGACATGCAGTACAACTTACGTAGTGCCTGCGTGGATGCTTGCTTGTTGATACGCAGTGCAACTTACATAGTGCCTGCGTGGATGCTTGCTTGCTGACACATAGTGCCACTAGACAGAGCCTGTGCATTTATTATTATTTTTTTGAAAATACTTGTGTTTTCTTGACTCTTGTTTCGTTCATGTGCAGTTTTCGCAGCTATGCCTCATTTTGACAAGGTTTTTTTGACTCATCGTCTGTGCACTAGGCATAAATGTTAATGAGGTACTTATTAATCTTGCTAAGAAGTTGAGCACCCAAGGCCAACCAAAAGAGCGGCAGGCTAAGATACGGGATCAACAGCAGTCCTACTTCTGTCGTATAATAAACCGAGGCAAGTTGTTTTTTCCCACTGATGATGTCGAGATACTAAAGTCTCGGTTCCTCTTTGGTGACCAGCTGATTTTGAAAGAGACCGACCTCCTAAAGATAAATAAGGATTGGTACTTTGAGAAAGACGGCCTCGTCTTGCATGTTCCATCAATCGATCGACACCTTTCGCTCTCGATTTTCTTCTGCTTCGTCGAAAAGCGGCATATGGAATGGGAATTAACCTCGGAGCAGGGGGTTAATGACAGGGCATTTCTAGGTGGACAAGTATTCTAAGAGAAAGGATACTGTCAAGAGTGTACGTGGTGGTCTATTGTATACTTTGCGGGTGTTGCTCCCTGGTCATCGGCTCAGCGATTTTACTTCGGATGTACATCCGTTCGGGGCTTCTCTTTTCGCCAATCGGCTTCTAGTGATGGGATGCATATTATCTGAAAAGGGCCTTCTGGGTCGAAGGCAGGATCCATCCTGAAACTAAATGGCACGAATTAACCCAATGGGTATTGGGTAGGTTCAAGATAGAGCTAAAAAGTACTGGCTTGCGTCGTGCCATCAGGGCTATTGAACTTGGTATCGAGATCAATCAGCCCTGATTTGCGGCTTTACTGGAGATGTATAATCACCACATTGGGACTTTCTATACTCCACGTATGGAGATGGAGCTGGCCCTCCATGAGATGTACGCCATCTCGAAGCTGCCCTGGGGTGAAGAATTGTATAAGGAATATACTCCTAGCAAAGAGAAGTTTTTTGGGCTGGAGAATAAGTATCCTTAAATAATGGCACTGCTTTACCATCATCAGGTGTGCATACGCCAGGACTCTCGGAAGACTCATCCTCATATTTCTGCTTTGAAGGACTATATTTTCGAGCAACAACCGTCGAAACTGGGGACGGTTCGTTTTACCATGCGTAGGGCATACACTACTAACGAAGTAGAAGCTATAATGGTCGAAGCAGGGGTATCCGCTCCTTCAGTAGACGTTGAGGGAAAACCCACTTCCATAGATAACTATTTTTGTCATAACTTGATTGCTTTGAGCCCGAAAGTGACGTTGGCTACTTTTCTGATGATATGGCTACGGAAAGCTGTAGTTCCTGGAGGCTCTGATCCATAGGGCGGATCAATCAGAAACTCATTCTGCCAGCTGTGAAGCTGGTCTTTAAACATTCGTTGGCTTTGCTCCCAGCTATGGTGTGTAATACTCTGCGAGGCCTGCGGGAACTCTCGAGGAAAATAATAGAGCATCGTAGGGGAGACAGCAAATTCCCTCGGATTGAACTCCCCTACCATTATTTGATTGCTTGGTTGGTGTTATACTACCCAGGTTTGATAGTCCCTAACACCACGATGTTTATGAGGAAGGGGATGCGACACTGCATAACTATCACCGGACAAAATGACTCCATCAGGGCATCCCCATCTGTAGGTGGATGTTAGGCAACTTGGATGGCTATGATTTCAACAGGGTTTCACCCTCTTACAGGGATTACATCACAGATTAGGTACTAACAGACCACGGCGAAGAGAAGAGTGATCTGACTCTCGATGTTTTCCATTGGCTGTAGTCCATTCGTCCCTCACACTTAGTGTACTAGAATCAGAATCGGGTGTATCTAGAGCCCTATTTGCCGAATCAGTTTATGCGACAGTTCGGCTATAGTCAGACGATGATGAACAACCCAAGATCTTGCCTTGGTTATGAGGGAAGTCTGCTGGACGGTGCCTGGGCATGGTATTATTATAATGTCGGGTGCACTGGAGCAAAATTTATGATCCCTATGATGCACGGAGTGACCTATATCTTGTATTCCGTCGTGAACTTTCACTGCTTGGCGAATAACTTTTCGTCGGGCTATGATCGAGAATGGAGTCTGATTGAACGGACGAAGTTTGAGGTGCCACAGTCGGCCCTAGCGTGTCTCTGAAAGCTAACATCATTGGGTGGTAGATCTTCGAATGGTTCTAGTACTTCCCGAGAAAGAAGAGAGGACGCAACACCCTTGAATACCTCATCGAAACGTCGGGCTCCTTCGGAGGTGTGTTCTCCTTCTGCCAAGAGAACCAAACAGGGTGTACACAAGTAGTTCGGATCCACATGACGGTCTTCGCCACGGCAGAATACTCTGCTTGTTAAATCTTCTTCACAGGTATACCTCATTCTTTTAATTCTAGTTTTTATCCTAGACTTTCTGCTTATTTCTATTTTTTTGCAGACAAACAAAAAGTCCGGATGGTCGGAGATACTCAGGGAACTTCCTGAAGAGCCCGCCCCCGGGTGCCCCTTCGGGAGCCGCTGCGTCAGACGGATAGAGTTACCATCCTTTCACTTGTCGTAGGTCCTTCGATTGTCGAGGTGTCTATAGTTGCGAGGACCGAGGAGACTCATGTTCCAGAGAAGAACCCGGTGACTGCAGCTACTGAGGATGCAGACTTAGAAAATGTTTCTCCTCCTTCCCTTTTCGAGTATGAGACTCATGACTTCTTGGAGTTGATGGCTTCACACCAGCGGGAATCTTTTACGAAGCCAACTATGGACGAGCCCGTCGTAATCCCCGGGACTGGTCTTGCGGTGGACAAAAGCATGATTTTGGAACCTGCATTCACGATGGGCCGAACGGTTAAAGATACTGAAGGCACCACTCAGGATCCCTCTACTGAACCTCCCCCTTGTACTGAAGAAGTGGCTGAAGCGAAACCTAGATACTCCCGGAGGTGAGGAGGGTCAAGCAGCCGATGAATTATCCCTGGAAAGCATCAGAGATCCGCACTAAGGGCTGGTCGAAGAGACTGCCGAAAGGTTAACAGTGGAGGCTGTTAAAGAGTTAGTCAGCCAAGCCATTGAGGAGTCGGTCAAGATGACCATTGAACAATTGGTCTATGAGGTCATTATGAAAGTGGCCCAGGAGGCTATCGAAGAGTTGGCTGATATGGTTGAGAGTCCCCAAAGCTTCCAAGGTGGCTGAGGCAAGCTCAAAAAAGTCCAGAGAGAAGCGGCCGGCGTCAGAGGCTGTCGACGTCGATGACGCTTAGGCCGTTGGCGCTGAAGTGCACAGAGACGTGCGGCTACCAGTTACAAGTAGGTGTTCGATGAACATCGACTCCCTAGTTTACTAATGCACATAAGCGTTCACTTCTTGGAGTAGCATCTCGGAGATGTGCTAAAGCTCTTTCCAGTGATGCGCATGGGCGCCACTCCTCGGAGTAGTGTTTGTAAGATGTGCTGAAGCTCCATCAGCCAACACGCATGGTCGTTACTTTTACCAAGTGACGACTGTAAGATGTGTTAAGGTTTTCACTGACATACAATCACTATTAGTGTCTGCACGCAGTGCCACTTATGTATGCCTTTGCTGAAGATTGCTTGCTGACATACAGTGCAACTTACGTAATGCCTACGCGGATGCTTGTTTGCTGACATACAGTACAACTTACGTAGTGCCTGCGTGGATGCTTGCTTGTTGATACGCAGTGCAACTTACATAGTGCCTGCGTGGATGCCTGCTATCTGACACATAGTACCACTAGATAGAGTCTGTGCATTTATTATTATTTTTTTGAAAATACTTATGTTTTCTTGACACTTGTTTCGTTCATGTGCAGTTTCCGTAGCTATGCCTCATTTTGATAAGGTTTTTTGACTCATCGGTCTGCGCACTAGGCATAAATGTTAATGAGGTGCTTATTAATCGTGCTAAGAAGTTGAGCACCCAAGGCCAACCGAAATAGCGGCAGGCTAAGATACGAGATCAACAGCAGTCCTACTTCCGTCGTATAATGAACCGAGGCAAGTTGTTTTTTTTCCCTCTGATGATGTTGAGATGCTAAAGCCACGGTTCCTCTTCGGTGACCAACTGATTTTGAAAGAGACCGACCTCCTGAAGATAAATAAGGATTGGTACTTTGGGAACGACGGCCTCGTCTTGCATGTTCCATCAATCGATCGACACCTTTTGCTCTTGATTTTCTTCTACTTTGCTGAAAAGCGACATATGGAATGGGAATTAACCTCGGAGCGGGGGGTTAATGACAGGGCATTTCTAAGTGGACAAGTATTCTAAGAGAAAGGATACTTTCAAGAGTGTATGTGGTGGTCCATTGTATACTTTGCGGGTGTTGCTCCCTGGTCACTGGCTCAGCGATTTTACTTCGAATGTACATCCGTTCGGGGCTTCTCTTTTCGCCAATCGGCTTCTAGCGATAGGATGCATATATCTGAAAAGAGCCTTCCGGGTCGAAGACAGGATCCATCCTGAAACTAAATGGCACGAATTAACCCAATGGATATAGGGTAGGTTCAAGACAGAGCTAAAAAGTACTGGCTTGCGTCGTACCATCAGGGCTATTGAACATGGTATCGAGATCAATCAGCCCCGATTTGCGGCTTTACTGGAGATGTATAATCACCACATTGGGACTTTCTATACTCCACGATGGAGATGGAGCTGGCCCTCCATGAGATGTACGCCATCTCGAAGCTGCCCTGGGGTGAAGAACTGTATAAGGAATATACTCCTAGCAAAGAGAAGTTTTTTGGACTGGAGAATAAGCATCCTAAAATAATGGCACTGCTTTACCATCATCAAGTGTGCGTACGCCCGGACTCTAGGAAGACTCATCCCCATATTTCTGCTTGGAAGGACTATATTTTCGAGCAATAACCGTCAGAGCTGGGGACGGTTCATTTTACCATGCGTAGGGCATACACTAATGACGAAGTAGAAGCTATAATGGTCGAAGCAGGGGTATCTGCTCCTTCAGTAGACGTTGAAGGAAAACCCACTTCCATTGTTCATAACTATTTTTGTCAGAACTTGATTGCTTTGAGCCCGAAAGTGACGTTGGTTGCTTTTCTGATGATGTGGCTACGGAAAGCTGTAGTTCCTGGAGGCTCAGATCCGTGGGGCGGATCAATCGAAAACTCATTCTGCCGGCTGTGAAGCTGGTCTTTAAACATTTGTTGGCTTTGCTCCCGGCTATGGTGTGTAATACTCTGCGAGGCCTACGGGAATTCTCGAGGAAAATAATATAGCATCGTAGGGGAGACAGCAAATTCCCTCGGATGGAACTCCCCTACCATTATTTAATGGCTTGGTTGGCATTACACTGCCCAGGTTTGATAGTCCCTAACACCATCGATGGTTATGAGGAGGGGGATGCAACACTGCACAACTATCACCGGGCAAATTAGCTCCATCAGGGCATCCCCATCTGTAGGTGGATGTTAGGCAGCTTGGATGGCTATGATTTCAACAGGGTTTTGCCCTCTTACAGGGATTACATCACAGATTAGGTACTAACAGACCACGGCAAAGAGAAGAGTGATCTGAATCTCGATGTTTTCCATTGGCTGTAGTCCATTCGTCCCTCACACTTAGTGTACTAGAATCAGAATCGGGTGTCTCTAGAGCCTTATTTACCGAATCAGTTTATGCGACAGTTCGGCTATAGTCAGACAATGATGAACAACCCAAGATCTTGCCTTGGTTATGAGAAAAGTCTGTTGGACGGTGCCTGGGCATGGTATTATCATAATGCCGGGTGCACTGGAGCAAAATTTATGATCCCTACGATACACGGAGAGACCCATATCTTGTATTTCGTCGTGAAGTTTCACTGCTTGACGAATAACTTCTCGTTGGGCTATGATCGAGAACGGAGTCTGATTGAATAGACGAAGTTAGAGGTGCCACAGTAGGCCCTAGCGCGTCTCTAAAAGCTTACATCATTGGGTGGTAGATCTTCGAATGGTTCTAGTACTTCCCGAGAAAGGAGAGAGGACGCAGCAACCTTGAATACCTCGTCGAAACATCGGGCTCCTTCGGAGGTGTGTTCTCCTTCTGCCAAGAGAACCAAACAGGGTGTACCCAAGTAGTTCGGATCCACACGACGGTCTTCGCCACGGCAGAATACTCTGCTTGTTAAATCTTCTTCACAGGTATACCTCAGTCTTTTAATTCTAGTTTTTATCCTAGACTTTCCGCTTATTACTATTTTTTTGTGCAGGCAAACAAAAAGTCCGGATGGCCAGAGATACTCAGGGAACTTCCTGAAGAGCCCGCCCCCGGGGCACCCTTTCGGGAGCCGCTGCGTCCGACGGATAGAGTTACCATCCTTTCACTTGCCGTAGGTCCTTCGATTGTCGAGGTGTCTATAGTTGCAAGGACCAAGGAGACTCATGTTCCAGAGTAGAACCCAGTGACTACAGCTACTGAGGATGCTGACTTGGAAGATGTTTCTCCTCCTTTCTCTTTCGAGTATGAGACTCATGACTTCTTGGAGTTGATGGCTTCACATCAGCGGAAAAATTTTACGAAGCCAACTATGGACGAGCCTGTCGTGATCCCCGGGATCGATCTTACGTTGGCCAAAAGCATGATTCCGGAACCTGCATTCACGATGGGCCGAACGGTTAAAGATACTGAAGGCACACTCAGGATCCCTCTACTGAACCTCCCCCTTGTACTGAAGAAGTAGCTGAAGAGAATCTAGATACTTCAGGAGGTGAGGAGGGTCAAGCAGCCGATGAATTATCCCTGGAAAGCATTAGAGATCCGTACCAAGGGCTAGTCGAAGAGACTGTCGAAAGATTAACATTGGAGGCTGTCAAAGAGTTAGTCGGCCAAGCCATTGAGGAGCTGGTCAAGATGACCATTGAACAATTGGTTGATGAGGTCATTATGAAAGTAGCCCAGGAGGCTATCGAAGAGTTGGCTGACATGTTCATTGGAGCATCAGCTGAAGAGACCATAGGAGAGTAGGTCTTGGAGACTGCTGATGAGTTGGTTACTTAGGCGTCAGTTGATACAGCCTCTGAGATGGCGGTCGAGGAGGATGCTGATGATCCCATCGAAAAAAATATTGACTGCCCGGTCAAGGAGATCGAAAAGACCCTTACAGAGGCAGACGAAGAACGAGTCACAAAAACCTTTGCCGAACTGATTGTTGAAGAGACTATTGACAAGCCAACTGCTGAAAAACTAGTTGAGGAGACCTTTGAGGAGTCGGTCGAGGTGTCCATTGAAAAGTCGGTTATGTAGATCGCTGACGAGCTAGTCACGGCTTTCGTTCACGAGCCAGTCAGTAAGGCTGTCCAGAAGTCAATCGCAGAGATTGTTGAAGAGCCGGTAAGGGAGCCCGTTGAAAAGCCAGTCACCCATGGGATTACTCCTGAATCAGCGATGTCAGGGCTAGATCAGACGGTGTCAAGAACAAATATTGTTGCTCTATTGATGGCCTAGGTCATGGCACCACCTGCCTCGGCCATATTCCCTGGTCATGTAGTTATAGGGACCGCTGTTCCAGGAACTTCTATCATGGCATCTTCGATGACTCCGATGGCCATGGCTGACAATGATTATTACGCAAATCTCATTCTGGGTACCATTTGCAATGCTTTAAAGCATGATATATAGGTCATCTTACAGCATAACCAAACGTTTAGGCGGGCTCGATCTAAAGTAAGATCCCAGTTAGAGGCATTGCACAAGTACCAGAGGTATGAGGCAAAAGCGGATATGATAGAGGCTTCTCTGACAGAATTAGAAGCACGGTCTTGGAGCTTCAAGGCCTTTAGAGCAGCCTTTCGTCCCTTGCGGACACAAAGCCAGAGAAAATGGCCGCTGAGCTTTCCCAGCATGAACAGAGGTGACAGGCTTTGGCTCACAGGATTGTCAAGATTGAAGCAGAGATTAAAGAGGTGATTGATGCTGAAGAAGTCAAAGTCTGCCGTCAAACGACCTAAGAGGAACAGTGTGAAATCCTCCGGTAATAGATTTGACAGTTGGAAGAGGCACTGGCTTTTGCCGAGAGTGAGCTAGAGAAGTCAAAAGACCAGCAAAGCCTCCTTCGCCAGCGATCCGAGACTTTAGCTCGGGAGAAGGAGGGTATCAGTTCTCGTTAAGCAGAGTTAGACATCGCACGCTAAAACATGTTCCAGCTCGAGGATGAGGCCACCAGATGACAAGAGGCAGATCGTCGAGCCAAAGAGTTGGTTGGGCCCCAGGTTGCCTTTTTGATGAGCCGACTTGACGAACTTATGCACCGATCGTCTTAGATTATAATATTAATGTCTTTAGTCCTTTTGTTTCTCTCTTTTGGGAGGCCTTTTTGTAGTAAAGAAAGAAGAACTTTTCTTTTTCATGAATGAAAATCTTAGTTTTGCTTCTTTTCTTGTCTATTTATTATGAACTTTTTCTAGTAGTGAGAATTCCCTCAGAGGTAGTATTAACAAGATAAGATGGTGGTATTTCCGCTGGGGATGGGGTGTTTACTCAATGGTAATATGGGCATGGTAAACACATAATTTTTTGTGGTAGAATTTTCCTTACTCAGAGGTTATAGGACATGGTAAGAACAGATTCTATAGGTGTATAGAATGACTCAGAGGTAGTATGGACATGAAATATTCTATAGATGATTATGACAACACGGGGTTTGTCACGGAAGAAATGTCTACTCTGAGGTAATATGGACATGGTAGGCATGAACTTCATTGGGATATAGAAAAACAACTCAGAGGTAATATGGATGTGAAATATTTTCTATTGGTGTATAGAACGATTCAGAGGTAGTATAGACGTGAAAATATTCTATAAATGATTATGTCAACACGGGGTTTGTCACGAAAAAAATGTCTATTCAGAGGTAATATGGACATGGTAGGCATAAACTTCATCGGGGTATAGGAAAACAACTCAAAGATAATATGGACGTGAAATATTTTATACTGGAAAATAAGGTAGGGATGAATTCGTTAATAAAATCCATAAGCACTCACGGATGATGTGGAAATACAAGTTGATTTAGACCTCAGACATATTTGCCATTGATTGGCATCGTTAGCAAGTCGCCGTTAGGTTTAGACAGCAGGCAAGTACCGTTGTAATATACCGCCTCTATGGCGAACGGTCCTTCCCACTTGGGCTCAAACTTTCCAGCAGTCTTGTGAGTCATTACCATCGGTCTTCGAACTGATAAGACGAGGTCACCCACTTGGAATGTCCTTTCCCGGACCTTTTTGTTGAAAGTTTCAAAAATCCGAGCTTGATAGAGTTCGATACGTTGTTGAGCCAGCAGGCGCCTCTCGTCCAATGCTTCCAACTTCTGTAGCCGACGGCGTTGATTGACTTCGTCAGTCAGCTGGTTGGTGACAGCTACTCGTAGAAACGAAATCTGAATCTCTAAAGGAATCACCGCCTCGCTCCCGTAGACAAGAGAAAATGGCGTATTGCCTGTGGGCGTATGAACGATTGTACGATAAGCCCATAGACATTTACCGAGTTTCTCATTCTAGTTACGTTTATTGGAAGATACGACTTTCTTGAGTAGCTCGACAATCGTCTTGTTGAATGCTTCGGCTAGCCCATTCACTACAGGATTGTAAGCCGTTGACTCTATATTCTGGAACCGGTTCTTATCACAAAATTGATGGAATGTGTGGCTTACAAATTATGGGCCATTGTCATGGATAATCCTTCAACGAACTCTGAAGTGGTAGATGACGTGATACTTAAAAAAGCTGATCATATTCGAGGTTTACACCTCAGCCAGTGGCACGACTTCTGCCCACTTAGAAAAGTAGTCAGTGATGGCGAGGATGAAGCGGAGTCCTTTAGAAGACGGAGGGTGTAAGAACTCGGAAGGTGGATGAAGTCAATATACGACCGCCGTAGGGTGTAAGAACTCGGAAGGTTGGTGGATGAAGTCAGCATGCAGCTGACATACCTGGCACTTTTTAGCATAATCCAAGGCATCTACCACTATGGTAGACCAGTAGTAGCCCATGCGACGCAGTCGGTCCTGTAACTTAGGACCATACAGGTGAGCTCTGCAAGTACTATTATGCGCCTCCCGGAGTGCTTCATTTGCTTCAGCATTAGATGGATACCGAAGAAGAATTCCATCGTATGAATGACGATACAGCATTTTAGTAGATGTGTCACAGAAGAACCGGAGAGAGAATCTCTTGATAGAAGTGTTGGTACATTTTATTTTGAGTAATTAACAGCATCTTCGTAGTTTAGTCTTCTGTTCTTCAGGTTCATATATTCTCAGAAGATCTACTACATGGAGTTCTTCCGTTCAAGAGCTTTCTCCTTCTTCCTTGAAGACTGGAGCAGTTACCGGCGTTCCCTGCATAAGACGACGTCTTCTTGCTTAGAGTCTTCGAGTCTGTACTGGTCTAGGTATATCTGTAAACACCTAAGGACGGATGACAGTAAAAGAATAAGTCAAAAATCAAATAGCTACAGAGCGGCATACTGGCGCTATGCTCTGGCATACCGGCGGTATACCGTTTTTGGAATACAGAAAGTTGCTGTGACAAATAGTCGGCATACCGGCGGTATACCGCTTTTCTTGTACAGAAAGTTGCTGTGATAAATTGTCGGCATACCGACGGCATGCTCCGGCATACCGACGGTATACCGTTTTTAGCAACCCAAAAGTTGCTGTGACTAATTGTCGGCATACCGACGGCATGCTCCGGCATACCGGCGGTATACCGTTTTTAGCAACTCAAAACTTGCTGTGACAAATTGTCGGCATACCGGCGACATGCTCCGGCATACCGGCGGCATGCTCCGGCATACCGGCAGTATACCGAGTTTCAAATATTTGGTTTTCGAATTGCTCTGACTAGCATTAATGGCCGCATTTAATGCTCTCAAACGGTCATTAATATGACCGTTACTATTTGGCCGGTATACCTACGGTATGCCGCTGCATACCGACGGCATGTCGGTCTGTCTGCATTCTGAGCATTAAATGCCACCAACTCTTGGTTCTCTTATAAAAGGAAGCTCTCTCTCTCTTGAGCTTTCTCACTAACTCTTCCATAAATTTTCTAACAACCAAGAGCTCCACCATTAATACTCTTCCAAGCTTTTCATTGTCATCCTCTCCCAAAGTGCTAGAGTATTAAAGAGTTGTACATTTCGATCTTCACGTGTTAGAAGATCAACAAGTTCTCATTCTCTTTTGTTTGAAGTTGGCGAGCCTTCGTAAGAAAACTCGTGTGTAGAAGTTGGCGAGTCTTCGGATCCAAACTCGTGTTGAAGTTGGCGAGTTCTTCGGATCCAAACTCGTGTGTACTATTTGGTTAAATAGTGGATTAAAGCCGGAGAGAGTTCCGGGACTGGACTGCCTCAAAAGAGGATACCAGGATACATCCTTGCGTTTGCGTTTGATCTTTCTACTCATTACTTTCAATTGTCTTTATTGCATCAATTGTTGTAGTTAATTTTTAATTATCCTATTCACCCCCCCTCTAGGGTTCTACAATTGGTATCAGAGCTTCGTTCTCTTGATTTGGATTTACACCCTTGAGTGATCCATGGCCTCTAACCCTAGCATCAACACGTTTCACAATGAGGGACACTCCATAAATAGGCCTCCCCTATTTGAAGGTACCAACTATAACTACTGGAAGATTAGGATGGACATTTATCTAAAGTCCATAGATTTTGATTTATGGGATTGCGTGATAAATGGCCTTCCTACTCCTTCTAGAGCTATTGAGGATATTGCTTCTGACACCCTTCGGGAAACACTTGCTGAAAACATGAAGAAGCTTGCTTGTCGAGATGCCAAGGCAATGAATGCTCTTTACTGTGCTCTCGACAGTAGTGAATTCAACCGAATCTCTACTTGCAAGACTTCCAATGAGATTTGGAAGTTACTTGAAGTCACACACGAGGGAACTTCACAAGTGAAGGAATCCAAGATCAGTAGACTCACGCAAGAATATGAGTCTTTTAAAATGAAGCATGATGAATCTATTGCTAGCATGTTTACCTCGTTTTGGTGACATCATTAACCCTCTCTCTTCTCTTGGAAAGGAATATCCCGCTCATGAAAAGATAAGAAAGATTCTTAGAGGATTGACGAAAGCTTGGAGTCCTAAAGCTACCGCAATCATTGAAGGGAACGATCTAACCGTCATGAACCTAGAGACCCTCATGGGTAAGCTAATGACTCATGAGCTTGACATGAAGGACCAAGAGGAATCCTCCATTCAAGAGAAGGAGAAGGAGAAGACCAAAGAAAAGGAGAAGACTCTTGCTCTCAAAGCATCAAGGTCCTACTCCAAGGATAGCTCCGACGACAATGAGTCGGACGACGATGAAGAAATAGTTCTCACAGCTAAGCACTTCCGGAAGTTCCTAAAGTTCAACAAGGCCAACCGCTCCAGATGGGACAATGAAGAAGACCCGGCGTGCTATCAATGCAGAAGACCCGGACACATCAAGAGGGATTGTCCGATGATACAAAAAGACTCAAGCAAGTACGAGAAGCCTAGCAAGGGAAGCTCGTCCTCCAGAAAGTTCGCCAACACTAGCATTTGGTGTGAAAGCGACGCGAGCGACTCCGACAACGACAAGGAGTGCAAACACAATACCAACGTCTGTCTCATGGCAACCGATGAGGTACTTGATGATTTTTCCTTAAGCACTCTTACCTATGATGATTTGGAGAAAGCCATTCTTGAGTTACATGAAGAACACAAAGGTGTTCGGAATAAATACAAGAAATCTCTTAAGGAGGTTGAGGCTCTTAAACTTGAAATAGAGAGGCTCTCAAGCATCATTATTGATGTGAAGGGAAAATCTCCTATTTCTGACACGGATGAAATAGAGCCTTTGCGACTCAAGTTTCTAGAATCTCTTGACACCATCAAGAAAAAGGATGATGAGATTCTATCCATGAGAAGTGCTTATGAATTTGCTATGCGCAATGTCAAGATGCTAATAAGAGAGAATACACCACTTCTATTAAGTATAATGATCTTCTTACACGGAGTAAGAATTTAGGTAATAAGAATACCACTCACATGCATGCTCCTAGACACCCTCACACTCATCAAAATGCTAGGCATAATCCTTACATGAACACTACACACAACTCCTTTCTAACACAAGAAAAGGACCTTTTGTTAAGAAGAACACTCTCATCATGCTTTTTACTATCATCATAACACTCATGGTAGAACTTCTCACACTAGAAACTCACATTTGCACAACACTCCACTTCTTTTAAATCTTCTTTGATGTGCAATTATTGTTGTTTGGTCGGTCACACTTCAAACTTTTGTTATACAAGAAAACAAGTTGACATGAGAGTTCTTAAGTGGGTTCCTAAGACTAACACTCATGGACCCATAAGATCATGGGTACCAAAATGTTCATCTTCAACTTATGTTGTAGGTGACGAATCCTTCTCATGCTAGAAGCAAGTGGATTCTCGATAGCGGTGTTCACGGCACATGACCGTGATGCTTCACTTTTTACAACGCTATCGATGAAGAAAGAAGGACACGTCTCCTTCGGTAACAATCTTAAAGGTTATATTATTGGAAATGATAATATCGGTTCTCCTCCTTATCCTTGTATTAATAATGTATGTCTTGTTACTAATCTCAAGCATAATCTCCTTAGTATTAGCCATCTTACCGATAATGGCTATGATATCAAGTTTGTTAAACTCAAATGCTACATTACCGATAGCTCTAATGGAACTATTGTGTATGAAGGCATTAGAGAAAACAATATTTATGTTCTTTATCTTGTTGAAGGTACTAACAATGACAGGTGCCTAGTTGCAAAGAACGATGAGAGTTGGCTTTGGCACATGAGGCTTGGACACGCCAACATGGATACCATCTCTCGCTCGCCTCCAAGAAGCTTGTACGAGGACTTTCTAGTATCCCTTTCAAAAAGGATATGGTTTGTGAAGAATGCGAGAAAAGTAAGTTGACCAAGTCCTTCAAATCCATCAACTCTGTGAGCACCACTAGACCCCTTCAACTTCATATGGATCTTTTCGGGCCTAGTAGAGTAGCTAGCCTTGGTGGCAAACTTTATGCTTTTGTTTTAGTTGATGATTTTTCGAGATTTACTTGGGTTATTTTTCTTGCTTGCAAAAGTGATACTTTTCGTGAATTTGTTGCTTTTTGTAAACGTGTTCAAAATGAGAAAGGTTTTTCTATCAACAAAATTAGGAGTGATCATGGAGGAGAATTTGATAATGTTGATTTCAAAAGATTTTGTGAAAAGAATGGTTTTGGACATGATTTGCTTGTCCTCGTACTCCTCAACAAAATGGTGTTGTGGAGAGAAAGAATAGAACCCTTGGCGACATGGCCCGGGTTATGTTAAACCAATATAAGCTCCCCCAATATTTTTGGGCGGAAGCCGTTAATACGGGTGTCATGTTATTAATAGAGTCTTAATTAGACCTATTACTAAGAATACTCCTTATGAGCTTTGGTTCAACAAAATTCCTTCTATTGAATATTTCAAAGTTTTTGGTTGCAATTGTTTTATTTTGAATACCAAGGATAACCTAGGCAAGTTGAAGAAAAAGCCTATGAAGGAATATTTCTTGGATACTCTACTCATAGTAAAGGTTTTGTGGTTTCTTTTTAACAAAAGAAGTCTTGTTGTCGAAGAGTCAATCAATGTCTCTTTTAATGAACTCAACTCTTCTACATTCTCCTCTTCCGAGGATATTGATGACATCTCGTTTGGGTTGGAGAACTCCTCTATTGAGGATCGTCCTTCTTCATCTAGCAATGAAGTTGTGACCCCATCTAAAGAGTCTCCTCCTCTCGAGCCTCCTTCAAAGGATCTCCCAAGAGAATGGAGATTTGTCACCAATCATCCTAAGGAGCTTATCATTGGGGATCCTTCCTCAAGTGTTAGCACAAGATCCGCCACTCGTGATCTTTGTGCCAATATGGCTTTTATCTCTCAATAGAGCCTAAAATGAAAATGTAATGATTTCTTGATGAATTTTGGATGATAGCTATGCAAGAGGAGCTAAATCAATTTGAGCGAAGCAAGGTTTGGGAACTTGTCCCAAAACCTAGCAATCACCCCATTATTGGAACTAAATGGGTGTTTCAACAAACTTAATGAAGACGGGTTAGTGACTCGTAACAAAGCCCGATTGGTTGCTCAAGGCTATAACCAAGAGGAAGGCATTGACTACGATGAAACCTATGCTCCGGTTGCACGTCCTGAATTCATTCGTATGCTTTGTGCCTTTGCTTGTTTTAATGACTTTAAGCTATTTCAAATGGATGTTAAAAGTGCTTTTCTAAATGGTATTATTAAAGAGGAAGTTTATGTTAAACAACCTCCCGGTTTTAAAGATTTTTAATTTCCTAATCACGTCTTCAAACTCCATAAAGCCCTTTATGGCCTCAAACAAGCTCCACGTGCTTGGTATGAGCGTCTTAGCTCTTTTCTTGTTTCTCACAATTTTTCAAAGGGCAAAGTTGACACCACACTTTTTATTAAATCCCATGATGGGACTCTCTTATTGGTTCAAATTTATGTTGATGATATTATTTTTGGTTTCACTAACAACACACTTTGTGTAGAATTTGCCAAAGTTATGCAGGAAGAATTTGAAATGAGTATGATGGGTGAACTCTCCTTCTTCTTGGGATTACAAATCAAACAAGGACCTAAGGAACCTTCATCAATCAAGCAAAATATACAAAGGACCTCCTCAAGCGTTTCGACCTTGACTCATCCAAATCAATGAGGACTCCTATGGCCACAACGACAAAGCTTGACGGTGATGAAGATGGCACATCGGTTGACATTCGTAAGTATAGAGGTATGATCGGTAGCTTACTCTATTTAACTGCTAGCCGTCCGGATATCATGTTTAGTGTTTGTTTGTGTGTACGATATCAAGCCAATCCAAAGGAATCACATTTGAGTGCCGTTAAGCGCATTTTTCGTTATCTCAAAGGCACCATTAACATGGGTCTTTGGTATCCGAAATCCTCATCCTTTGAGCTTCACGGCTTTTCGGATGCGGATTTTGCCGGATGCAAGATTGACCGAAAAAGTACTAGTGGCACATGTCAATTCCTGGAGAAGTCCTTGGTATCGTGGTTTAGTAAGAAGCAAAACTCTGTTGCTCTTTCAACCACTGAGGCAGAGTATATTGCGGCTGGTTGTTGTTGTGCACAAATTCTTTGGATGTCACAAACACTTTTAGATTATGGCATTTCTCATTCTTGCACCCCTACTAAATGTGATAACACTAGCTCTATCAATCTCACGAAAAATCCGATTTATCACTCACGCACGAAGCACATTGAAATTAGATACCATTTTCTTCGTGACCATCAGCAAAAAAGAGATATCCATCTTGAATTTATTGATACTACCTATCAATTAGCCGATATATTCACTAAGCCTCTCCCGGAAGATCGCTTCTCTTTCCTTTGTCGTGAACTAGGCATTTTGACTTTTGATCCTTAGTCCCATTCGGCCGGCACACCGACGGTATACTACGGTATACCGGCGGCATGCCGTTTTTCCAAGCAGAATTATGTGTTTCGAAACTCGGTATACCGTCGGTATACGTCGGCATACCGTCGGTATGCCGAATGGCGGCGGACAGGACTACTTCTCTGAGATCGGGGCCCACTTTTTTCTCTTTTTCTTTATTCTTTCTATCCTTTCTTTATTCCCTCTCATCCATCCCATCCCTCTTAACTACCCATCTCCTCAACTCCCTTTCCTATTTATTACTCTTCAAATCACCTTCCCCCTTTCTCTCCTCTTTTTACTCCATCATTATTTCATCCCATCACCTTTTCATCTTCCCACTTTACTCCTCCGCTATAACCGTTCCCTCCCTACCCCCCTTTCAAACTCATCTCTTCATCTTCCTTCTTTACTTTAAAAACCCTCCTTCTTCCATCTCCTCTCTACTACTTCTTCTTCCGCAACAAAGCACAAAAACCCTCTACATGGCAAACCCTAAGCGCCCCCGATCCTCCTCCTCCCCATGTTCAATCCCTTCGTCCCGGTGGCGCTACCTACCGGCTATGACCCACGTCTTCTCCACCTCTCTGGCGGCCGACCTTTGGTTCCAGCATTTCATCCATCACAACGTATTCAAGGGAAGGGCGATCAACTGGAATCTCTTCCCCGGTCACGTCCCCTTGTTTGATGACGCCGGTCTCTCCTCTCTTCTTCGGCGCCAAATTCCTGTCTACTCCGCTGCTGTCCGGCTTTTCTATTGCAACATGCGAGGGGATGACGACGATCCATCCGCCATTCAATCTATGTTCAATGACCGCCACTTCCGTCTTACTTCTCGGGAAGTGGGGAACATCTTAGGCATCCCGGACAAAGGGAAGCGTTACCAACTTTGGGTGCTCTCAACTCCTCGGCGGCGTCCCCTTTCGACGAATTCTGCCGAATCATATGCAAGGGTCCCAACCTCCTGCCATCTCGGCCCTCTCTGTCCAGCTGGAGCCGTTTTACTACGAGCTCCATCGGCCCGTGTGCCACACTCTGTTTCCTAAGGGCGGGAATTATGACGCAATCACCGGTGATGCCCTCGTCTGCATGTATCATCTCTATGCCCGGAAGCGATTCTCCTTCCCGAAGACTCTTCTTCTGCAATTCCGGCGTGTCTTGCCTTCCGGGAAGCAGATTCTCTACTATAGCTCTTTTATCACTCTGCTTTTGGAGGCCAAACATGTTGATCTGTCTCTCTGCTCCTCGGATGGCGTCTCCTCATATCTTGCTGTCTCTCGTTCCCTTGGTGGTGCCTCTACTTCCCGTGCCTCATCTTCCCAAGAGCAACCGGCATCCACGCCTGCTGCTCCCACATCTACCCCTCCTACTTCGGGCCGTTATATGCCGCTCACTCAGCAGCATTTTGATATGCGGATGGCCCAGGCGGAGGAGCAGATGCAGGCCCACACTCGTGGACTTGGCGCCCTGATCCAGACTCGTTTCCACGATCAGGGGTACTTTATTCAGCGCACTCTTCAAGACCGTGATGCTTTTCTGGATCTCAATCTTCAGGATCCCATGTACACGGGCCCGCGCTTCTCTGACCCCAATGCCTATGGGTTTATGTACCCTGACGGCATTGATCCTTTTGGCGCCTTCCAGCAAGCTCAGGGTGATGATGATGATGATGATCCGGCTGAGGATTAGGGATGGACTTCCTTTGGTGATGGTTTCGGCTTTTGAGTGTTTCTTTAGTTTTTATGTGTTTGTCTTTATGTTGTCTTTTGTGGTCCTTCGGGGACCGGTGTGTGGTTGTTACTTGTTGTTTGCTGTCCTTCGGGGACTTACTCTTTGGGTTTCTCTAGTGTTTGGCTCTCATGGTGGAGAGTCTTTTATGTTCTCAGTATACAATGTTTGTGTCCAGCATGTATTCACTTCCTACTTCATATTAATGCATGCTTCTCTCTTTATATACTCGTGTTTGCTTTATTATGCACTGTTTCTATTGTGTATCCCCATCTTTGACTAAGTGACAAAGGGGGAGAAATCGTATTAAGGGGGAGCTGTCTACCTACGGGGGAGCTACTCCCTGAAGATGCTATCTCTCTATTTTGTCAATTATCAAAATGGGGGAGTTTGTTGGCACATTTTATTTTGAGTAATTAACAGCATCTTCGTAGTTTAGTCTTCTGTTCTTCAGGTTCATATATTCTCAGAAGATCTACTACATGGAGTTCTTCCGTTCAAGAGCTTTCTCCTTCTTCCTTGAAGACTGGAGCAGTTACCGGCGTTCCCTGCATAAGACGGCATCTTCCTGCTTAGAGTCTTCGAGTCTGTACTGGTCTAGGTATATCTGTAAACACCTAAGGACGGATGACAGTAAAAAGAACAAGTCAAAAATCAAATAGCTACAGAGCGGCATACCGGCGGTATGCTCCGGCATAGCGGCGGTATGCTCCGGCATACCGGCGGTATACCGTTTTTGGAATACAGAAAGTTGCTGTGACAAATAGTCGGCATACCGGCGGCATGCTCCGGCATACCGGCGGTATACCGCTTTTCTTGTACAGAAAGTTGCTGTGACAAATTGTCGGCATATCGACGGCATGCTACGGCATAGCGACGGTATACCGTTTTTAGCAACCCAAAAGTTGCTGTGACTAATTGTCGGCATACCGACGGCATGCTACGGCATACCGACGGTATACCGTTTTTAGCAACTCAAAACTTGCTGTGACAAATTGTCGGCATACCGGCGGCATGCTCCGGCATACCGGCGGTATACCGAGTTTCAAATATTTGGTTTTCGAATTGCTCTGACTAGCATTAATGGCCGCATTTAATGCTCTCAAACGGTCATTAATGACCGTTACTATTTGGCCGGTATACCGACGGTATGCCGCTACATACCGACGGCATGCCGGTCTATCTGCATTCTGAGCATTAAATGCCACCAACTCTTGGTTCTTATAAAAGGAAGCTCTCTCTCTCTTGAGCTTTCTCACCAACTCTTCCATAAATTTTCCAACAACCAAGAGCTCCACCATTAATACTCTTCCAAGCTTTTCATTGTCATCCTCTACCAAAGTGCTAGAGTATTAAAGAGTTGTACATTTCGATCTTCACGTGTTAGAAGATCAACAAGTTCTCATTCTCTTTTGTTTGAAGTTGGCGAGCCTTCGTAAGAAAACTCGTGTGTAGAAGTTGGGGAGTCTTCGGATCCAAACTCATGTTGAAGTTGGCGAGTTCTTCGGATCCAAACTCGTGTGTACTATTTGGTTAAATAGTGGATTAAAGCCGGAGAGAGTTCCGGGACTGGACTGCCTCAAAAGAGGATACCAGGATACATCCTTGCGTTTGCGTTTGATCTTTCTACTCATTACTTTCAATTGTCTTTATTGCATTAATTGTTGTAGTTAATTTTTAATTACCCTATTCACCCCCCCTCTAGGGTTCTACAAGAAGTGGCTTCCTTCGGGTCTTCAAGTAGGATTACGTAGACTGCATAGTCTATCAACAGGAATCGCCACTCCCGTATGTCAATTGGTGTCCGCCTGTACAGAGTAGCTCAGACACGTGTGCAGATTATTCTTTGGGTAAACCAACTCCCAACCCATCCTGTGACAGAGTACTGGGTTTCGATCGGAGCTGCCAAAGAAGTGGCAAGACCGGCAAGGGCATCGGCCTCCAGGTTTTACAATCGAAGTATATGCTCTATAAACAATCCTGTAAAGGTAGAGATGATATCGATTGATGCCTAATGATACAGGACCAGATCTTGATATCGAACCTCATATAGTCTTCGAACCTGATTGATTATCAGTTTCGAGTTGCCATAGGCCTTGAGGTGGTCGACTCCCAACTATTTAGCGAGCTGGAGCCCAATGATGAGAGCATTGTACTCAGCAACATTATTGTGCACGATTCATGAGAGAATATGCACGGTAGATGACTAGACAGTCAGGAGTGACGAGGACTATTCCGACCCTGGCGATGATTTTGCTTTTGGGTCCTGTTCTTGAAGCACCGTCAAAGAACATTCCTAGACGGGATTGTCTGAGACCGCATTTGACTCTAAGACTTCGTCAGGAATGCCATCATAGATTTTTGACGTTTCTGGTATAGGATATGCTGCCAAAAAGTCGGTCAATGCTTGGCCTGTAACCACCTTATGTGGGATGAACACTATATCATAAGGCATCAAGAGGATTGCCCATGTGGCTAGCCATGAGTTTAGTGCCCTGGGCTTGGTCATAAGGACTCTGAGGGGTTGACTCTGGAGACGACGTGAATCATCTGTCCTGCCATATAATGGTGTATCTTTTGAATGGCGAAGACTAGAGCGAGACACTCTTTCTCAACAGGATTATACCGATGTTTGGTACCAATTATAGTCCTACTAAGATAGTAGATTGCCTGTTCGTGGCCTTCGTTGCTCTTCTGGGCTAATAAAGCGCCCAGAGAATGGTCCATGGCTCGAACGTATAGTTGAAAGGGCCTTCCCATGACTTGTGCTACCAGGACTGGAGGATTGGTGAGATATCTCTTGTTGTCGCCGAACGCACTGGCATTCTTCAGTCCATACATAAGAAATGCCTTTCTTTATTAGCTTGGTAAATAGTTGACATTGCCGAGAGAGATTTGCTATGAATCTTATAATATATGCCAAGTGCCCTTGCAGGCCTCGAAGCTCTCACAGATTTTTTAGGGGAGCCATGTCCAGAATGGCCTTAGTCTCTTCAAGGTCAATGTGAATACCCTTGGCCGTGATGATGAAGCCCAAGAAGCTGCCCCTGGAAATTGCTAGAAAAGACTTGGTTGGGTTTATCTTTAGCCGATGTGTCCGTATTAAATCGAACGACATCCTCAAGTCGTCCAGATGGCAGGATTTCCTCTGCCTTTTATCGACGATGTTATCAACATAACATTCTACTATTTTTTGGAGGTATTTACAGAATATGGTACTCATAGTCCGCTGGTATATTGCTCCCACATTCTTCAAACCGAAAGGCATCATTGTATAATAGTAGATTCCTTTTGGAGTCCGAAATAAACTGTATTTTTCATATTCAGGGAACATCTTGATCTAGTTGTCGCCTGAGAACCCATCCATGAAGGACATACGTTCGAAGCCACAAGTATTGTCGATCATCACGTTAGTGATTGGAAGGGGAAACTCGTCTTTTGGATAGGCCGAGTTGAGATCCCTAAAGTCTATGTAGACTCGAATCATTCTGTTTTTCTTAGTGACGAGCATAATATTGACCACCCAATCTGGATGTTGCTTCTTGCGAATGAAGCTACTTTCTATGAGTTTGTCGACTTCTTTCTCGATAGCATCCATGATGTTGGGACGAAAGCAATGATGTTGCTATTTGACAGGTTTAGCATTAGGTAGGATGTTCAGTCGGTACATTACGACTTACGAGTCTAAACCTGTTATGTCTTCATAGCTCCAAGCGAAGACATTAATGTATTCTCGGATAAGCTGTATCAGCGACTTTCTGTCTTCTTTCGTCAAGCTTTTGCTAATGAAGATGGGTTTAGGTGAAGCCTCATCTCCTAGGTCTACTTGAATGACCTCATCTTTGGTGGGAGGATCTCATTGTTCAAAGCAACATTCCCATTAGGATCCTAAGCATTGAGTCCATGGTTTATCATCGAAGAATTTGAGCATCTGGTCTTCATCCTCGACTGGGGGATCTGTAGAGACCATATTGACTGATAGTATCTTCTTGATGGTCTGGCCGATACTGGTATCGGAGTCCCAAGTTGAGGAATCGAAGGTGTAAGAGTGCATCATGACCACCGTCTCCGAACTCTTCGAGGTTGTTGTTGGTGTAACATAACCCAACCCCCGACGAGCACGCTGGTAGTAATTTTGAGACTTTTCCTTTGGAACACAAAGTCGTAAGGGAAGGCGTCGGCTTTTTTCATAATTCAGACCTCTATTGTTGGTCAGGTTATAGCCCATCTTCTGGATAAGGTGTTTGGCTTGAGCGGTATAACAGTAGAGTTGCATCTTACCGTTGTCAGGTTTCGGTTCTGCGGGAGTGAGTCTTTGAAGATGTTCTATCCAACCAAAAATAATTGGTTCCTCATCTTGTTTCCTTGTTGGCACCAGGAAATAAGCACCTCGGGAAGAGACAACTCGGCTTGCAAGATTAGCGGTTGTCACTTGTGTTTGCAACATGAACAGAACATTGTCTAAGAATATATAGTGTTCCAGTGTGCATAAGAGTAATTCAAAGATAATCTTCTATTAATAAAATACGAGATTTTATCCTAAGGGATTACATCATCTAAAGGGTGTGCCTAGGCATTGGAGAATATGTAGTCCCCTAACTTCTTATTAGTGAAAACTGGGGCAGCCATGGGAGAAGGTGGAGGAGGTCTCCGCTTTAGTTTGACTACCAAGGGAGCTGGAGCCGGAGATTCCTGCGACTCCAGGGCCGCTTTTGGGGCCCTTCAGGGGAGCTTTTTTTGAATAGGCTCTTGACTAGCAGTTGATACTGTCGGAGGCACGTGAGCAGGAGCCTTTCTTCGAAGCTTGACGATAAGAGGTGTTAACATCTGGGGAGGCTTTTCCTTTAGTCTAATTCTCATCGGTTCTTCAGTAACTGCTGCACTTTCAAACGCGGTCTCTACTTCTCTCATCTATCTTGGCATTGGCGGCGTCATCCCAGTGTACTGATTTGTATAGATCAACATCAGTGCAGTATGCTTCGAACCCTCAGAACGGGTCGATATCAGCAAACTCAGTCTGAATAGTCTCGTCGCTAGCTACATATTACATGCATTGATGGAGAGTGGAGGGTACAATCATGTACTCATGTATCCATGGTCGACCCAATAGTATATTGTTGTTTATGTCTGTATCAATGACATAACAAGTCACATTCGTCTGGAGATCTCCTATCTAGCATTTCAAACGAATCTTGCCCAAAGGCTCAATTTTTCCAGCATTGAAATAGCTAATTCTAGTATTTGACGTGGTCAGCCGATGCATCGGAATCCCCAAGGTTTGAAGTAAACTCCGAAGTAATACTGAGGGATGAGCCATAGTCGATGTGGATACGATCGACCGTGATGGCACCAATATACCATGTATAGTACAGGGGTCTATTGTGCCAGTTGTTCTTCAGCAACATATCCTGTTGAGTGAAGGTGATGTTAGGGATCACCTTGACCATATTATGACAATGTGGGCATGCGGCAAGATTCTCCTTGGGCAGTTGCACCTGCGTGAGGAACGAATCGGCATTTTGTAAAGCTTCGCCGAGGGCGTCTCGAGTCTCTTTTGAGAGATGGAGGAGCTTGAAGAGCGAAGCCGAACTGGAGTATTGGCAAGTTGTGCCAATATATCGAAGTTGTAGGGCTTGATCGGCCCCACTACAGAGTCTTTCCTTAGAGGTCTGTCAAAGAGAATCTCCTACTTCTGCTTATCTGCTGCAATAATTTAAGATAGGCATGCTTCTGATGTATCTGGTGTGGTGAAAGTAGCAGGCGGAGGTAGCTCTTCCTCTGGAACCTGGTTATCCTCTCGTCGGTGAGCTGTGCGAGTGGTAACCAAAGTGTCATCAGGCGATGTAGAAACCATATGACACGACTTGGTTTTCTTACCTTTAATAGAGCATTCTATAAGCAGCATCATGTCTAGAGCGAGATCAAAATGGACCCACATAACTTCGCCTTACGGTATTGTAAGCGGAATGAGGCCCTGAGCATTGTCACGAGCTGGTGGAAGGTTGACCACTTCCATTGTCGCCTTAAGGATGGGGACGACACCATCTTGAGCATATATCCTTGGGAATCTTCCGAACTGGAGGCTCATCGTATTAGAAGTGACCATCTTATCCTCGTAGTCGAGTGAGATGACCTTGGCAACAAAGAGGCTGGAGCTGCTTTTCAACACATAGCAGTCGCGTGTTGAATGGTGAATGTACTGGTAGTAGTGACAGTACTTTGGATTGTCCATCTTTCCCACTTCGTCAGTACGTTTAGAAGGCAGAAGTTGAAGCTTGAAGCTTTCCACCCTTCATCAACATGTCAAAGAGTTCTAATACATCCTCATTATTGAAGGAGTAGCTCTCCTTCGATTTTGGTGTTTCTGCCGGCTTCTGGTTCGTTGACGCTGAACCTTTAGAGATGTTGACGGTCAGGGCTTGCTTCCCCTTTCTGTCCTTGTGGATAGGGTTATTGCTAGACGAGCGTTTCTCTTTGTCTTCGAACGAGGAAAAACTAGTTCCAGCAATTGGCGTCCCAAGCTTTTCTTTCAACAACATTGCCTCTGTATTGAATGGCATCCATTCTATGCATGGAGCACTGTACACAATTTGATTGTGGGGAGCATGTTTCTTCCGACACGAATCCATAAGCATGGGCTCGGG
>JANAVB010038981.1:0-104954 GCA_029216955.1 Iris pallida
ACCAAAAAAACCGAATAAACCGAATTATTATTCGGTTCGGTTCAGTTCGATTTTGACTAATTTGGTTCGGTTTCGGTTTTGAATTTTCAGAATTTGGTTTATCGGTTTTGGCGAATTCGGTTCGGTTGAAATCGAATAAACCGAACGCTCATCCCTAATGGAGAGAAATTTTTACCTTACAGAAGTGGGAGAGAGAGCGAGAGAGAGAGAGAGAGAGAACCCATCAAAGTGAGCTATAGTTGAACTAGAAAAAAAGTGGAGGAAAGAGAATACAAATTCTTGTGAATTCTATTGACTGATATCATTGGTTATATTTTAAAATATTTGTTTGGTTTTTGTATGTTATTTAATTTTATTTTTAACTTACTAATTTATTTATTATTTATGCATTTTTTTTGTATTTTGTTTGCTCGTACTTATGTTTTAAGTGTGCATTAAGCTCATTGTGTTAATTGGGTCGGGCTGGCCGACCCGGACCCGGTTTTGACCAGGTTTGACCGGGCCTGGACCAGGTAGGGGCGCAGTTTGGTTTGGAAGACGGGCCAGTCCGGGCTAGCCCAGGTCAGTGAACCCAAGTCCTGCTCGGACTGAACCGGGCTTGGGCCGGGCCGGTTCAGGGTTTGACCGGTCAGCCCCGTTTGGTTTTAAAAAACTAAAATTTATATGTTTTAAAAAATTTAATAATTAAAAAAATGGAAAATAAAAATAAAAATTAGTACAATTAAATTAGTACAATTTAAAAATATTTTATTAATGTTTAGAAAATTTCTATAAAAAATATGTACATGTATAAAAAATTTAGAAAATTTGCACAATTAATTTGCGAAATAAAACATGAATAGAATGACTAATACAAGATTTGCATCATTTAAAAATTAATGATTAATATAAGATTATTAGTACATAAACTGTAATTAATGACTCATACAAGATTACTAGATGTCGATACATGATTTTAATGCTGCGTAGCTTCCCTGTACCATTGTTATGATCCCATTTGAATCGTTTTCTACAATGCAAACATTCAACAAGAACTTTAGTGGAGTATTTTCTTTCGGTATCGACAGTTGCACGCTCATTGTAAACTCTGCTAATTGATGCCAAATTGTTTATTCTGATTCAAGTTCTTGTTACGGTGCGTGTTAAGGTTGTGGTTGCTGATCTTGTTGTTGCTGATCTGTGGTAGTTGATCATTATCCATAATATAAATCGTTTTTTAAACTAGGTTTCTTGTAAAAATTGTCAGAGGAAAATAAATTATCGGTGTGATTTATTTTGAATATTTATGGCCTATTTATAGTTTTTGGGTGCAAATTATCTATTTTTCCCCACTCCCACCGGGAATCGATCTCCTGACCACTCGGGCCGCATGCCTCACCACTACCACTAGGCTACACTACACCAAAATGGACGATTTACGATAATTAGATTTGTCCAACAAGAACATACTAAATCTGTCATTTTTATTTTTGACGGATTAAATTTGTTGTTTAATATCAAAATATGCTTCACAAAAATAATAAATTTAAATTCAATGGATTAAAACAATTGCTTAGTATTAAAATTGGGAAAATTTAGAAAATGCCCAAAAATTGCAAAAGTTTTATGAAAAATCTACCGTAAATAACATTTTATCACGTGCCCAGAATTAGCGAAAAATATATAAAAGAGTTCGGAATGAAATTTTGCCCTCTAATTTATTGAAAACACCCACGAAACCTACTCTTCAAAAAAATGTTTCTATTCTTTCTCTTCTTCCATACGCTGCTCACTTTCGAATCTAGGTTTTCTCCTCCAAAAATCTTCAAACCTTACTTCAAAAACTCATCGGGATATTTCGAAAAGGCCGACAAACGATAAAACTGTTAAAATGAAGGTCCAAACATCATTTTTTTGTGATTCTAAAATTTTGAAAGGCCGACAAACAATGAAACCGTTTATCTTAGGCTCCTCGGATATACGCTCCTTTTGCGACAAATCGGGCCTCGTTTCGATATCCCAGTCAAAAGTTATGGCCCTCTAAAGTTTTAACGGGTCATTCCCCGTGTTAAAATATAGGAGAATAGTCATTCTCCGTGTTAAAATACAGGGAATGACATTCTTCGTGGTAATATCACGAAGAATGACAATTCTCCGTGTTAATATCACGGAGAATTGTCATTCTTCGTGTTAAATTGACGGAGAATTGCTATTCTCCGTTGTCAAAATGACGGAGAATGGCCATTCTCTGTCATTTTAACACGAAGAATGGCCATTCTCCGTGTTAAATTGACGGAGAGAACCGTGTTAAAATGATAGAAAATGCCCACGTCCTGTGTTAAAATACAAGCGAATGGTCATCTCCGTGATTTTAACACGGAGAATGACCATTCTCCATTGTTAAAATCATGGAGAATGACGATTTTCTATCATTTTAACATGGAGAATGATCATTCTCCGTATTAAAATCATGGAGAATGATCATTCTCCGTGTTAAAATGACAAAGAATGACCACTTTCCGTGTTAAAATATAGGAGAATGGTCATTCTTCGTGTTAAAATCACGGAGAATGACCATTCTCTGTTGTTTAAAATTAGGGAGAATGACGATATTCATGTTAAAATGCAGGAGAACGGTCATTCTCCGTATTAAAATCACGGAGAATGGCCATTCTCCGTCTTAAAATGACGGACAACAGTTGACAGAAACCTTATTTTTATTTTTTTTTGTAGAAATTTTTTTGTCAGTAATAAAGATTCAAGAGTTTTCCTTTTTTCTTTCAAAACGATGCTAACTCTTATGGAGAAAAAGAAGAAGATATTATCTCCACAATTGACATAATCGCCGAAAAACTTTAAATCTCTCCACGAAGAAGATGATGAAGATGATGATGAGCGATAATCGAAGTTCGACTGAAGAAAAGCACAATGAACTACGAACGTTCTTTGAGATCTCTGCTAAAGATGAGAGCAATAAAATTCAGATCTCTCGTGAAGAAGAAGAAGAAGAAGAAGACAGAAATTGCAATCCAAATATGAGTTTGTGAATTCAAAACATATATATGACCAAATTTGTGCAAAGGGGTAGTTATGGTATTATCAAAATGATAATTTTGTAAATATAGAGCATCTAAAGGGACCCTATATTTGTGACAGGGACCCTATATTCACTAGCCAGTTTTGGCAGGAATTCTTCAAAGCAGAGGGAACTCAGTTGAGGTATAGCACTGCATACCATCCCCAAACTGATGGGCAAACTGAAGTATTCCCTTGGGCAGAATTTCGGTTTAACACTAATTGGCATTCTGCCACTAAGGTGACTCCCTTTGAAGTAGTGTATGGCAGATTACCTCCTCATATACTTACCTACATGTCTGATCCTACTCAAGACAGAAATGTAGCAGAGGCCCTAAACTCCAGATACAATGCACTACAAGTACTGAAGGATAATCTGCAGTTAGCCCAAGACAAGATGAAGAAGTTTGCCGATACAAAGAGGACAGACAGAGCCTTAGAAGTGGGAGATTGGGTATTTATGAAATTACAACCTTACAGGCAAGTATCTGTGGGTCAACACAGACCTCAAAAGCTATCTCCCAAGTACTTTGGTCCCTACCAAATCCGTTCTAAAGTAGGTGCTGTTAGAAATATTGCTTCTTAAAATAAACCTATAAACAAAACAAATCAAATTAAAGTTACCGGCCTCCGGGGAAGTCGCGCACGAAGCACTGTCCTAAGAGTTGATTCGGGTCTATGTGCAGACTTGTTCCGAATTCTCCTAGTAAAACTCTCGCTCTACCGGTATCCCGTCGTCGCACACAACTCAGGGAGATTGACCCTGACTTAGCTCTTGCCAGAGCAGAAAAGATTGGAATGGAAAGGAAAGAAAGAATACATGTTTGTGAGGAGGAGGAGGAGGAGGAATCACATGGTTGCCATTTTTTTCTCAAGTATATCTCATACTAACAATATGGATACATATATAGGCAACCTCTTCCTAAATTTAATAGATTTTAATAGGATTTTATGGCTAGTTATGTAGTCATTTGATCATTAAGCCCATAAAATACCAATGAATATAAAATAAATATTGAAACGGTCAAAATTTAAACAACAACAAAAAGGTTGAAAGTATTGAATAGAAAATAAAATGACATTGAAGTGAGGAAGAAGGAAGTTGGTTTTTTCTCAAATTATACAACAATTCTCCCAAAAAACCAAGTTCCGAACAGCAGAAAGGAGGAAAAAAAAGAACTCTGGGCAATATATACTATGCATAGATGAGATGGACTACAGCCTTGAATCTCACTTAGTGACTATTGTCTTTATCTGAAGAAGTACTTGATGGACTACGCCTTGAATCAGACTTCTTGAACCAGATTCAGAAAATAGCACACATAGTACGCTAGAGGTACTTGGGTCTATCGGGTGGCGTTAGAATGGCCATGCGCACTTTTTCCATATTCATGAGAGTTGTCTGGGATCGCCCTGTCCCATAGTCACGCCTCTCACATAGGTAAGTCCTCAAAGGTTGGTGATCGGAGTCAACCCTGCATAATCATGCTTGGACCTATTAAGAGTTTAAAACTCATCCTAACCAAATCACACCGGAACACTGTCACCATAGGGATGGGGAATCATTGTACACATGTACAGCCACTTGGGCATTATTTTAATGAGATTTTAATCTCGGTCAGTGTTCCATAAAGTCACCTAAGTCCAGCTTGTTTCTACCCATTGAACCGGCTTCTTGGGATCTCCAGTCAGACTCGGTTGGGTTGCCACTGCTGGTGACTTACTTATGGGCTTAACCCCATCCCCTCGATGATTCTAGGATTAATTTCCTAGACAAACTCTTCGTCAAGAGTAAACAGACTCTTCGTCAAGAGATCTGTAAAGTTCTTTATGACTTTATAGTCAAGAACTATTTTTGCTTTTTAAGATCTTTTAATGTCTTGAAACGCAGCTGCAGGTACCTGTCCATCTTAGAATTCACAAGATCATGCTTTTAGCATAATTTTAAAATAAATGACAGGTAAGAAATATTGATCACGTAAAGTATAAAATGTCTAAGCCATACATCTTCAGTACAAGATGTAACTGAAGATAACATTTCTGAGTATATAGTACTCTTAGCTATGATTCTTACATAAACTCAAGAGATGACAACTCGCATAGGGTAGAAAAATATATATATCCATAAATGGATTAGATGTCATATGAGTCAGTTACCCAGTTTGTATTAAAATGACTTTCTATGACATAAGATTATCTAATATGATACAATTTTACAATCTAGAATTTCCTTAAAAATATATTCTAAAACTGGTTTGACTGATTTAGTTATTTTCTAAATCAGATTTGGTGACATCACAACTATTTAACAAGTATGTGATTTCACTAATTGCTGATATAAACATTAGGACAGTGAGCAAAAACTCAGCTGATTCTATCATCTCTTAAAGTAAGATACAGTAACTTTCAGTCTTGGCTCTAAAGATTTATCTTTACAAGCCATTTTTACAAGAATGACTGTCTAAAGTATTAGAATAATAGTTTAAGTGAATTTTGCTAATTGGCCTTATCAAATCTTTAGTTTATCAAGTTTTGATCAACTTGGGTTAGCTGTAGGGGCCGGTTCCCAGCTAGCGGAGGTCCACAGGGGGACGATTAAATACCGTGTCGCTTAGAGCTATTTACGTCCGGTTGACAGAAGGACCCTTTCGGCTTGTACCCAAACTGATCTTAACTTTTAAAACTTTAGATTTAAAGGAATTTGCAATTTCACTAACTATTTTCTTGTGACAAAATTGTTTGAATGAATCAAAGAATTTTATATAGCGTCACGAAATATAAGCAAAACAAAGTTTGTCTAACTATTGTGATAGAACAATATTGTGATTTCTTTCTGACTAGAAATTCTAATATTGTGATAATATATTCATTTAAGGTTCAAATATATAAAACTAACATGCGAAGAATATCGCTTTTATACAACAATATACAAACCATATGTATAAACCAAGATAATTGGCTCATAGATTTCAACAATATATTTCTCCAATTAAATTTAGTAATCAAAATGAATAGAATACGAATTGTAAATATGAAAAATTACCTTTCCACGTGATCAGAACAATTTTGTACCTCTTGATTTTGGCTTACCAATAACACTTCAGAAGATGTCATTTTTTCCCATCATTTTAGATATTTCATTATTTCACTTCACCCTTGACATGTTAGAGATGGACTAACAAGTCACAATCTCTAATGCTTCTGATTTGGAAATATAACTTTACAAAGATCATGTTAAGAATGAGTGAGTACAAACAAATTTTTAGTACCGTCACCAATAATATGTTGCTCTTTTCCAAAATTAAAAATATCTAAGGATTCTACCTTCAAGAGAATAGGGGTTAGTTTGCATATTAACAAGAAATATATACTTGAAACTATGCACAAATTTTTCAACAATAATTTTACAAAGTTTTAATATGCAAGATTTGAAAAATAACATATATTTTTATATTTGACAAAATGTCAATGATATATTGTGTTAAACTAGTGGACTAAGAAAGGAAGAATTTTTCTGTTTGTGCAAAGTGTTCTACCTAACAGTAAAAGTCCAACCAAATATCCACCAAGGGTTATGATGTTAAGTTAATGTTGTATTCTAGCCAATGACAGTCACAAGGTATAACCAGTAAAAGAAGAATACGTTTATTGTTGCTAATATTAACTATAACAATGTCAAGACAATAGTATAAAAATAATATTTCTGTTAGACAAAAATAATAAATAAAACTAATAGATATAAAATAAAATTTGAACTAATATTACTCCACAGATTCTATAAGGGAACATATCATATTATGCCATTCAGACCGGTTTAAACATATTATGTATTCCAAGTCAAGAAATGACAATAATATTTCATAACAATTGAAATTGCAAGAATCCTTTAGTGAAAAATATTCTTTGACCAAACTTTAAAGCTGAATGTGACATTTAAGAGTTCTCCATTAGTAGGGAAGATGAAAGATACAAGAATAACTGATATGTCATTCATTACTGATGTGTCTAATGTTTTGTAAACATATTAACATTTATTTTCTAAGTCAGGACAACATGTAAATATATATGTTAAAAAACAAAAAACTATAGTAGACTACATATTTATATGTATCATGTAAACCATTAGTAGGGAATGATTATTTAACCATTCACAAAAGAGGGAGAATATAAGAATGATAGCTCCCAACATTTCATATAAGCATGTATATGTATGTTGTGTTTCTATATGGGTCTTTGAATGCAAAAAAATATTATCTACTAAAAAGTAGGTGGTAGTTAAAAAAAATTGATTTATATCATTTAGATCATTACTAATTGTTAGTGTCAACCAAAAAATTAAAAATAAATATAAGATATCAATTAATTTCATAAGAGGCAATAAAACCAAATATAAATAACTCTAGCCATGCACACACTTTAATTGCCACATTTATCTTCTCATTATCAGCCTTTATGCATATGATACAAGTTAATTACAATATTAAATTACCACAAATGTCATAAAGAATAGTACTAGAAGAATATATGGATAGTTGACAATATTTATATCCTTTAAGAAGTTTATACTAATAACTATCAATGATTGGCAATATCTTTTCAAATCAAAAGGATACATTTTATAATTTTCAGTATACAATAAGCAAGTAGTATACACTTCAAACCATGAGTTGCATCTTGGCAACAATTTATATATATATAATATATATATATATATATATATATATATATATATATATATATATATATATATATATATATATATATATATATATATATATATATATATATATATATTTATTCTAACCATGAGAATGGCTCCACCATTCAGAAAATAGTAATATTAGTCTAAATAAAACAATTATCAAAATTCTTCAAGCTGATACCAAGGAATTTTACAGAGGAAAAAAAAACTTAATTCTATGCGCGTGCAATTCCGTTTTATATGATGCATGAGATATGATTAGGTACACTTGGTCCTGACAAATAAATTTGGTTTTAATCGCAAAAGAGAAAAGAAAAAAAATCTAATCATGAACATTACATGTCATTAAAAGAAAACATTTACATATCATTAAAAGAACTTTATGAACATTACAAAATCAAAAATTTGTGCCGAATAATTTCAGCATGTATAGAATTATAGTGTCTCCAATAATGGTAGATTATGCTAAAGCATAAACTTATAAGACCACAACCCCCATAGCATTGCCATCATTACAAACATCTATCTTACAACTTTATTATTAATTGCTCCTTCAAAAGTTTAAATGATCAATTATAATGTAACATAAATCATGCATTCAAAACGAATTCACTAGTTCAAAAATCAATTCATTAGAACAAGTTTGCAAAATTTATAGGATTGATGAAGTTTGCAAAAAATATATGATCAATTACCAAGAAAAAAAGATTCTAGCGAGATCACATGCTGAGTCTACAATTTTGTGAACATATTATAGTATCATGTCAGTAATAACAATCCTAATTAAATATCATCTAAATACAATTAGATAATTTATAAAACAAATATAATTGCACATCAAGATAACATATTCCAAACATACATGCACAAGTATGCATGTTTATAAGCATTTCTTTCTACAAATTATCATATTTCAATGAAATGAAATTTAAGGACCAAGGTGGAGAGATATAGAGTATTTGTTATCAACACATAAAATTTAGTATACTTAGCTAGAGTAGATCCACGACTGGCAAGTATAATGCAATAATATTTAATGAAAAGACAAATAACCATTCATGTGGACAACGAGATATACAACATATGAGAACTATTCGATAATTCCAGTGAACTGAAAATCACAACTTTGACAAGAAGAATACATACTAACACTATATGCTAGCGCTTTCTTAGTAACATGTCAGAACAATTTTATATCTTAAATTCTTGGATACACTAGTTAATCATGCAAATTGTGGAGATCAATTGAGCAACTTACATAATTTTTCTGTCACTAGCCGAATGCTAATTTGAAGATCAATTAAACAAATCATATAAATCAACTCTTAGATTGTTAGAAATATTGCTTCTTAAAATAAACTATAAACAAAAAATAAAATTAAAGTTACCGGCCTCCGGGGAAGTCACGCACGAAGCACTGCCCTAAGAGTTGATTCGGGTCTATGTGCAGACTTGTTCCGAATTCTCCTAGTGGTAAAACCCCGCTCTACCGGTATCCCGTCGTCGCACACAACTCAGGGAGATTGACCCTGACTTAGCTCTTGACCAGAGCAGAAAAGATTGAAATGGAAAGGAAAGAAAGAATACATGTTTGTGAAGGAGGAGGAGGAGAAATCACATGGTTGCCATTTTTTTTCTTCTCAAGTATATTATCACTAACAATATGGATACATATATAGGCAACCCCTCTTCCTACAAATTTAATAGATTTTAATAGGATTTTATAATTTGATCATTAAGCCCATAAAATACCAATGAATATAAAATAAATATTGAAACGGTCAAAATTTAAACAACAAAAAAAAGGTTGAAAGTATTGAATAGAAAATAAAATGACATTGAAGCGAGGAAGAAGGATGTTGGTTTTTTCTCAAATTATACAACAGGTGTTGTAGCATATAAGCTATCTCTACCAGAGGGTTCACAAATACACCATGTATTTCATGTATCACACCATGTATTTCTTGAGCCTGATCTCATTTTGGACAGAAGATTGGTTAAGAGAAATAACCAAGCTGCAGTTGATTTACTAGTGCAGTGGAAGAATTCAGATAGAGACCATGCTCAATGGCTTCCTTATGAACCTATCCCTATTTCGACCTTGAGACAAGGTCGGTTTGAGGGAGAAGTAATTGTTGCGTACCTGAGCTGTTTGAGCTTTGGTTCAGAATGAAGGCAGGGTGACAGTTAATGTCAGGATGGAAGCAGATTGTTAGTACAGAGGCACAAATTTTGATGGAAAATTTTGAAACAGAAACAATTGTAAAGACAACGTTTCAAAAGCAACACCTTAAAGAAGATGTGCAACAGAGATCCTGGAGGATTCTGAATTACGCGGATCTAAAAAGATTCTACGTAATACACAAAAATCTAAAGAGACTTTTGTGCAAGCGACTATCGGCAGTAGAGCTTCTAAAAAGAAGTTACTGTAAAAGGCAACAGCAGCGATGACAGACGAGAATGAGATGGGGTGAATGAACCACCGTTGCTCAAAGCTTTATTCGCCCCACACGAGCACGAACAGCTTCCAGGAACCAGCAAGTTCACGAAGAACTTCTGGAACGCTCGTAAGTCAATATTTGAGACTTGAATGGGCTTCCTGGACTTTACGGACTCCCTTTACTCTCTTCTTGGTGCATCTTTCAAAGGAGGCCAAGGGACTCTATTTATAGAGTGGAGTTGAGACTTCACCTCTTCTCCTATCCGATGTGGGACTAAAATACCAATACTCAAAAATAGAGTTTGATATTTTAGATCATCCCACAATCAGCATAGAAGTGTGCCAGTCCACGCCTACCCTCGAACACTCCCGTGCATGCATGAGACATCCTGGAGTCCGTGTCCGAGTCCGAGTCCGCACAACAAAAATTAACTTGCATCCTTGTTGGATTTAATCCTTTTTTCTTCTAGGAAAATACTTCCACATGGCACAAACTTGTGCCCCACTACACCTCATGTGCACACCTCAACACAAGCAATGCATTATATTGAGATACTCACCATTTGGTGTAGCCGATGTGGGACTATCTTTTCAAGTCCAGAGGCAAAAATACCAACAATCCCCCACATATCTCAATATATGGGTTGAGCGTTCCCCACAGTGACTGCCCATCATGCATTAGGAGAGATGTCGCTACGACTTGAATCTTCCCGCATAGGTTAAATAACAGCATGATACAAGAATGGACTAAGCCTTAAATTCTGCACCATAACTGCAATTCTTCCTACTCACATAATGACATCAACTGTGCTTCTGGCTGCACATTGAAGGCCCTGTGCCAGCCTGGTTTCAGTATATAATTTTGGGCGTCTACAAGTTTACCCTCAAGAGACGGCCTGATATCTCTTTCCATACACTATAGGTGAGTTCTTTATTAAAGAGATATGGCATGAAGCCTTGCGCTTCCTTGCGGTGCTACGCCGCTATGACATGGCCTGAAGCCGAAGCATTACCCATACCTGGGAACCTCATCGTAGTGTCATACTACTGTAGCATGAGGTCACAAGCCTCTTTGTAGTGCCAAACTACCCAGCATGAAGCCTAAGGCTTCCTTGCGGTGTTACGCCGCAACGACATGGCTTGCAATGCCGAGGCTTTACCCCTACCTGGGTACCTCATCGTGGTGTCGTGCCACTGTAACATGGGGCCATCCTCCCCTTTGTAGTGTTGTCTACAACTCTTTAATTACGTCATACAGCATTAGGCTACCTGCCTATTTGCGGTGCTACGCCGCTATGACTTGGCTTGCAAAGCCGAGGCATTACCCCTACCTGGGAATCTCATGGTGGAGTCACCCCACTGTAGCATGGAGTTTCACTCCTTGTAGTGCTGCTCTACCGTGCTTTCTGTAAAGCACACCAGGCATTCACTCTGCCTGAGAATTCATTAAGGCGTTTAAGCCAACCTTCCACAGGATCTGTTTTTTGCAGAAAATACATAGTAGACAACAGTGGTTATGGGTCCGTATCCCTTTCATGTTCCAGAGAACAAGTACCCACTGTTACCTGATAGTTTTCCAGTCAGTGATCCTCCTTTGAACCAAAAGTTAGATGCCTAGTAGATTTCTCTTTGAACTAATAGCATAAAACTTTATGGTAGGATTACAAAGACACACTATCAGAATGCCTTCAAGCCCATTTTACAAGCTGTGTCATCGACACCAGCTGCGCTTGAGGCCCTTGGTGAACGGATCCGCCAGGTTCTCCTGACTCCGAACATCAATCACTGCAATAACACCTCTCTTGATAAGATCGTGTACTGCTCTGTGCTTCAACCGCACCGTTCTCTTCTTCCCGTTGAAGAGTTCATTTGATGCCACTGCTGCTGCCGCCTGGTTGTCACAGTATATCGGTATTGTCGGTATCTAAGCCCCAACCATCGGAAGATCATACATGAGCTCCCGAAGCCACTCTGCTTATCTGCAGCAGCATCTAATGCAAAGAATTCAGATTCCATGGAGGAGCGAGATAACATAGTTTGCTTCTTCGACTTCCACGATATAGCAGCTCCGCCCATGGCGAATACGAATCCACCTGTGGAATACTCGCTCTCCATATCTGAACACCAGCTAGCATCACTGAAGCCTTCCACTACTGACGGATCTCCGCTGTAGAAAGTGCATATGTCTGAGTTTTCTTGAGATATCTCATAACACGCTTCACAGCTTTCCAGTGCTCAACGCCTGGATTGCTAGTGAACCGACTCAGCATTCCCACGGCAAAAGCTATGTCAGGCCTTGTGGCAGTAGTAGCGTTCATCAAGCTTCCGATGACGCTAGCGTACTCCAACTGCCTGACGCTTTCCTTCGAATTAGGCTCCAGCTTCTGATCACTCCGGTACGGTGTATCAATTATGGGAAGATCTTGATACCCGTAGCGAGTGAGCATCTTCTCAATATAATGAGATTGTGACAGCGCTATTCCAGTGCCTGTCCGGATGATCTTGAGCCCCAAGATTACGTCGGCATCCCCCAAGTCCTTCATACTGAACTTGGTCGAGAGGAATTTCTTTGTCTCTGTGACGCAGCTTAAATCCGTACCTAGGATTAGCATGTCGTCCACGTAAAGACAAACGATTACTCCTCTTCCGTCAGCAAACTTCGTATAGACACACTTATCTGTTTCACTGACCCTGTAGCCATTTGACCTTATCACCTTGTCAAACTTCTCATGCCATATTTTGGAAGCTTGTTTCAAACCATACAGAGACTTCATCAACTTGCAGACTTTGTCTTCCAGACCTCTGACGACAAAACCTTCTGGTTGTTGCATGTAGATCTCTTTGGTCAGCTCGTCATTAAGGAATGCCGTTTTCACATCCATCTGATGTATCACCAGCTTGTGTATTGCTGCTAGAGCAATTAACAATCTGATGGTTATCATCCGAGCTACTGGAGCATAAGTGTCAAAGTAGTCGATCCCCTGCTTCTGAGCAAACCCCTTGGCCACTAGCCTGGCCTTGAACTTGTCAATGGTTCCATCTGCTTTCATCTTCTTCTTGAAGATCCATTTGCATCCGATGGGTCTTGCTCCTTCTGGCAGGTCATCCAATACCCATGTGTTGTTGGAGGTGATTGAGTCAATCTCGTTGTCTATCGCCTCCTTCCAGAATACATCATCTCTGGTCTTCATCGCCTCATCATAGGTAAGCGGATCTGCTTCCACGTGATAGGTGACGAAGTCATCTCCGAAGTCTTTCGGCCTCCTCGTTCGCTTAGTTGACGGCTCAGCGAGTTCTGGTTCAGCTGGTGTCTCCTTGACGACAGCTTCATCTTGGACTACTGGTTCATTAAAGACTTCTGTCTGCTTTGTACCCTCATCATTCTTCGAAAGATCCGCGAGAATAATATTCTTGTGTTTTGCAAACTTGTCTTCAAAGTATTCAGCATTGCGAGATTCGATGATATGGTTTGACTCGATATCAAGGAATCTCCGAGCATCACTCTTCTCGGCATACCCCAAGAAGATCGCCTTCGTAGTCCTTGTCCCCAGCTTCTGAATCTTCAGATCCGGGAGCTTCACATAAGCCAGACACCCCCACACTCGAATGACATTCAAGTTAGGTCTGACTTTGAACTAGAGTTCATGAGGAGTTATGTCGGAAGTTGCATATGGCACTCTATTCAGAATAAACGTTGCCGTTAGTGCAGCTTCTCCCCAGTAGCACTTTGGAAGACCCGCAGTCAACAGCATGGAGTTCATCATCTCTGTCAACGTTCTGTTCTTCCTTTCTGCTACTCCGTTGGATTGAGGAGAGTACGGAGCCGTTGTCTCATTGATGATTCCATGTTCTTTGCAGAATGATAAAATTTATGAGACCGATACTCCCCGCCTCGATCACTCCTTAACCTCTTGAGTTGTTTTCCAGTTTGTCGCTCAACCTCGGCCCTGAACTCCTTGAACTTCTCGAATGCTTCGTCTTTAGACTTGAGCAAGTAGACGAAAGCATACTTTGAGAAGTCATCGATAAAAGTAATGAAATACTTCATCCCGGCCTTTGTAGAGAATTGTTTGAAGTCACAGATATCTGAGTGAACCAACTCCAGAAGATCTGTGCTTCGATGGACCCTGTGAAAGGGTTTTCTTGTGATCTTCGTCTGAGCACATACTTCGCATTTCTCTACCTTACCCCCACACTTGGAGATAAGTCCTAGACTAGACATTCTGTAAATCCTTTTACAATGAACATGTCCTAGCCTATTATGCCACAACTCAAGAGAATAATCAGAAAAAATGATTGCATTTATATTATCATGCTGGGTTACAACAAGCTGAATCTTATACATTCCTTCAGTTTGGAAAGCTTTTCCGAAGAATGTACCCTTCTTGGACATCACCAACTGGCCAGCATTGATGTCTATCCTCAAGCCTGCGTTGCAGAGCAGACTTTCAGAGATCAGGTCATAGCAATTACTGGAACATGCTTCACACCTTGAAGCGTCAGAGTGTTCCCCGATGTGAGTTTCAGCTCCACCGTCCCGATCCCCAGTACTTCAGCTTGTGCCTGGTTTGCCATTATGACCTTCTCTGAAGTTGGCTCATAAGAGACGAACCAGTCTTTGTCTGAACAGACATGGCAGGTCACACCAGTGTCTATCCACCAGTCCAAGTCAGCCCCCACAGTTGCAACCTGTGCTATCATGGCAACTAGATTAGTAATCATAGAAACCTTACTAGGCTCACCTTGTTCTTTGGGCTTGGACTTGCATTCGGATTTGTAGTGGCCCTTCTTGCCATAATTGAAGCAAGTCACATGGGACTTGGACTTCTGCTGCTTGAAAGCAAGACCCTTCACTTTCAGATTCGTGAAGTCCTTCTTTTTGCGATGAGAAGCAGCCTGCTTCCCCTGGTACTCTCTGGTTTGGACCAGATTAGCCTTCGTCAGTTGCTTGGACAGAGTATCCATCTTCTGTTGAGAGCGCATCTCGTCCTCAACATGGATCTCTTGCAAGAAATCTTCCAAGCTAATTTCCATCTTCTTTCGATGCATCCTTGCATAGAAGTTGCTCCATTCTGTAGGAAGTTTCGCGACGATCCCTCCAACGACAAACTTGTCGACGTGGGGCATGTTCTCGTCTTCTAGTTTCTGACGCAACTTCAGAAACTCCTTCACTTGGGGCAGCATCGCCTTCTCGTCTTCGAAGGTCCACTTATGGTATTTTTCTACCATAAAGATCTTGGACCGGTTCTCGTCATCTTCATAGAGCTTTCCTAAGGAGTCTCATATCTCTTTGGCAGATGTATTCTTGGAGTAGGACTCTGCCAGAGAGTCTTCCATGGAATTGAGTATCAGTAGTTTGCATATACTATTTTTTCTCTTCCACTTCGCTTGCTTGGTCGTAGCAGCGGCCACAGCCGCAGCAGATCCAGTGGTTGGAACGATCGGTTCTTCTTCTGACAGCACGTGATCAACATTCACGAGTAGAAGATTTAAAGTGACCTTTCGTCTCCATATCTGGAAGTGTTCGCCATCGAATTTCTCCAACTTGTTAAAGCCGGTATCGATGAGCGAAGTACGAGAATTATCCATCTTCTCAATAAGGCTTTGAGATTGTTAGTGCAGAGGCACAATTTTCGATAGAAAATTCTGAAACAGAAACAATTGTAAAGACAACGTTTCAAATGCAACACCTTAAAGAAGATGTGCAACAGAGATCCTGGAGGATTCTGAATTACGAGGATCTAAAAAGATTCTACGTAATACACAAACAATCTAAAGAGACTTTTGTGCAAGCGACTATCGGCAGTAGAGCTTCTAAAAAGAAGTTACTGTAAAAGGCAACAGCAGCGATGACAGGCGAGAATGAGATGCTGCGGTGAATGAACCACCGTTGCTCAAAGCTTTATTCGCCCCACACGAGCACGAACAGCTTCCAGGAACCAGCAAGTTCACGAAGAACTTCTGGAACGCTCGTAAGTCAATATTTGAGACTTGAACGGGCTTCCTGTACTTTACGGACTCTCTTTACTCTCTTCTTGGTGCATCTTTCAAAGGAGGCCAAGGGGCTCTATTTATAGAGTGGAGTTGAGACTTCACCTCTTCTCCTATCCGATGTGGGACTAAAATACCAATACTCAAAAATAGAGTTTGATATTTTAGATCATCCCACAATCAGCATAGAAGTGTGCCAGTCCACGCCTACCCTCCGAACACTCCCGTGCATGCATGAGACATCCTGGAGTCCGTGTCCGAGTCCAAGTCCGCACAACAAAAATTAACTTGCATCCTTGTTGGATTTAATCCTTTTTCCTTCTAGGAAAATACTTTCACATGGCACAAACTTTTGATTAGTGGAGTGGAATAGGCTTATGAATTCCCTTGGAACCATAAATAAAATGTTGGTAGAATTCTTGTGATTCTTGATTCGTAACTTTTGATTAGTGGAGTGGAATAGGCTTATGAATTCCCTTGGAACCACAAATCTTCCCAGGAATGTGAATCTTCATGGCCAAGCAAATTCTCCTTAGTGCTTCTTTCCTGTAGAAAGTAACCAATAACGTACTTCTCTCGGTAGGTTTTGTCTTAGTCAAACGTATCCAATAATTGCTTAACTATTAAATAATCAAAAGGTCGTTGTAGTATAGTGGTGAGTATTCCCGCCTGTCACGCGGGTGACCCGGGTTCGATCCCCGGCAACGGCGTTTCTTTTTATTTTTATTTTTCATAATAATAAAATTATTTAATTGATTTAAAAAGAAAACTAATTAGCACACCCGGTGGGACTCGAACCCACAATCGCCTGATTAGAAGTCAGACGCCTTATCCACTAGGCCACGGGTGCTCGTTGATGTCTTTTAATTTCTAATGCGGTAGTTAATTAAAATAACTGAGTCACTTTCTTAATTATTGTACATGACCTATTAGTAACGAATTTTTTCAACTTTCCGTTACTACCTGATTATTTTTTGTTCACAACCCAAAACTTAGGTGATGTTCACCATTCTACTAAAGAATTACTGCACATCAACCTAAAACTGTCTTTGTTTCTAATTTAATTTCTCTCGCCTCGTAATATTGAGAAAAGTGGTTTTATGTTAACACGTGACAACCTTTCAATGAGATGGTGTACATCACCAAGTTTTAGTGGGTGAACAAAAATGAACTCATTTTCATACCATATTGGTCGGTGCATTAAGGATGCATGCACTGAAATAATCAAAACTGAATAAATCGAACTCCTAAAAACTCAAAACCGAAACCCGAACCAAAATTAGCTATTACCGAAACATACCGAACCGACAACCAATTTGGTTTGTTTCGGTTGCGCTATTTTTACTGCTTAATGTGTCGGACACAAAGTCGAGATTGTGGTTTAATTATATTAAAATAATATAATTTGTATACATATGTTTGTTATATTTCAAAGTTGGACAAATAGTTGGGCTAGTTATTATTTTTTTTTCAAAATATACACACCATTAAGCATAAAATATGCATAAAACTAAGGGTAATTATATAATTGTAATCCAATTTTCGATTTGGACCAAAACCTAAAATCGAAAGCAAATAAGAAATTTAGTTTTTCAAAATCGAAAACGAACAAATTTAAAAAAAATTAAACTGAATCTCTTATTCAGTTGGATTTTCGATCCAAAATAGGAATAATGATCACTCCTAGGAGTTATGATAGGCGAAAAAAGGGGAAAAGAAAAGAAAATAACAAATGTCAAAACTCAAAAGTGGAGAAGCAACATGGATTCCTGTTGTCACAAGGAGATCAAGGTGTCAAAAAAAAATGAGCGGGCAGTCCGGAATCCAGCTTGGGCCCGGTTAGGTCAAATTTGGGCTTGGTCAGCCTAGGTCCGATCAACAAACCGACCAGCGCCAACACATATTAACCCTGGATACGGGCTGGGTTATGTAAGGCGGCCTAAAAGTTCGGTCCGGTCGAAAATCTAGGTCAAATCAGATTTGCCATACCGTTCCGTTCAACTCGGCCCGGACCAGCCAGTAGATGATCCAATTTAGGCCGGTCCAGGCCCGATTATTACAACGATTTTCCTCCCGGAACCCACATGGTTACCGAAATGGAAAGAGACATAAGACCCTTACTGGATGGCAGAAGATCAGTGGATCGAGCCATGGGTGCATATTATTTCTTTCCTTTATAAAAATGGTGGAAGTTGAGGGCAGAGGGCCCAAATCGTTGGATCAATAGCACCTCTAGAGGGGATGAATAGAGTGTAGCGGAAGTAGTGTCCCCAATTAAAAAAATAATACAGTAAAGTTAGTAACAACAGATAATCAATGCATTAATGTAAAGCAGTAAGTAAATAGGAAGAAGAAAGCAATACGCAGACACCAAAATTTTATACTGGTTTTCCTCTGAGAGGACTAGTCCACTTCGAGTACTTGCTCGATGTGAAATCCACTATTTGAAATAGAGGTTACACCGCGTGCTTTACTCTGAAGGACACGCCAACTTCTTACACAGTCGTGTTTTTATCCGAAGCCCTCGAACAAACTTTAACAATGTCTGAAAAGCTTTTATACTCTAAGCTGATACAACTCGAACACTTCTAATCGGAACACATTGAAACTTAAAAGAATGAGAGTTGTCTTGAAATGTGAAGATTAAAAAACTCTTTGTAATAGGAAGACTTAGAATGAATAGAGAAGATAAAGAATGAGATGAGTGAGTAAAATAAAAAAATTCTTCTCTATTTATAGGAATTTTTGAACCAGAGTTCAGACAGAACTCGGCTAGGACAACGTTCATCCTGACCAGGAGTGAATCAAGGAGACCGAGTTCGGTCTGAATTCGGGACGAGCTCGCGACGAGCTCGGCCCGAGTTCGGCTAGGAGGATTTCAGGGTATTTTGGTTCAGAATGGATTTTTGGATGTAGGTTTGGTTTGGAGAGAAACTATTTTTGTTTTTGTGAGAATGAACTTCTAAATGCCAGTGATCCGACTCACAAAATAACCTGACTCAATAAAAAAAATACAGAATATAATATCAAAAGTTTGCTTGAGGAGCTCGGCTGCAGTCTTCTACAGTCTTTTTGCTTTGTATCAAAGTCAAGTTTTAAGTCAATTATCAAAATCATGTTGATCATGGCTACGTGGGCCAACAATCTCCTTTATTTTGATAATTTGACAAAACTGTGATTGATACTTAACAAATGTTCAGCTTGTTCGGAAGTAGGTTGGTACGGTACGGAAGTAGCTTATTCATTGGTACATTAGCTAGTTTGTAAGCTTGCTCCCCCACAATAAATGACAAAATCATGTCTTCAGAACATTTGACATCTAGCAAAACATATTTCAAACCAAATTTTTAGAACAATATGTAGTAGCATCCATAAGTAAGTATTCATAGAAATTCTCTCCCGTTTGTCACATAATCAAAATGACAGAAATATAAAGGTACTCAGCGCAGATGAAAAAGAGATAGTGCATAAACTAGTAAGAAAAACACACAACTAGAAATGCTCATAGGACAAATTATATAACTAGAAATGCATACTTAGAGTGGTAAACTGTCTCAAAAAATAAAAAGCAACTAATACATGCCAAACTGAAATACTAAACTATCACACATAACTAGAAACGCTTTGAAGAAGCATATCACTAATACATAAATTAGAAAAACAACTAAAACATAATAGTGATTCTATATCACTAAATGTCATCCTCAATCATCATACTCATCATCATCAGCATCCACTGCCCGAGAAGGGTTCCCGGACTCAACAGTGCGGTATGGATCATAGCGAGTAGTAGCAGGGTCAAAATAGTGCTGAGCCTTTGGATCATCAATCCGATAACCGACCACCAAGGGGTCACAAACCATGGGAATGAGATCGCCAGGGTTGTGAGCAAAGTTGTAGCTAAATTCTCTCATGGGTGTTGGTCTTGGCCTGGAACTATAGTATGGTACGGAAGTCCATAGATCAAAACAGATCCATCATCAAGGCCTATAAGGACTCAAGAGTGACACCTGTGGGAGGATATGAAGGATGGGAACCAGCTGATAGGTCAACAACAGAAGGAGGAGCTGGCGGAGCCTGTACTGCTAGAGTAGGTGCAACTCATCGATGTGCATGAATAAAAGCAGGTGGTGCATCTCGAGGACAATCATCTAAGACGATATCGAAATACTCAAAGATGTACGGGAGATACATCACGTATAGAAGGTTTCACATTTTCTTGCGATAGCGTTCCATATGACGATAAGAGTCTTAGGTAGACTAAATGGAACATGAAAATGGAGATGATAAATAGCTAAAAGTTCCAGATAAGTGATTTCATCGATGGAAGTTTGTTTGGAAGAAAAGTAAAAATATCATCCGATGCAAGTCATGAAATAGTCAGTCATTCATGAACTTCAGTCGAAGACGACCTTTGGGATGCGGATTGGGTTCACATAACGAGTCACAAAATGAATCAAAAGTCATGGGACAGGAAATTAATTTTGGTGATATCCACCAGTGCTTCCCCTTCATTGGGAGTATGATGTAGGATCGATTGTAGGAACGAGTTGTAAAGCACAATACTCTAGAGGGGGGTGAATAGAGTATGCAGCGGAAATTAACTATAAAAAAATATTAGTAACAAGATCACAGAATATATATATCACAGATATGTAAATGAAAAGTAGAGAGTAGAGAGCAAACGCAAACACAAGGATGTATACTGGTTTCCCTCTTGTGAGGACTAGTCCAGTCGGAAAGAACTCTAGCTTCCAGTTGAATCCACTATGGAAAATCACACAAGTTTTCATTCGAAGTTCTTGCAACTTCTACAAGCGAGCTTTGATCCGAAGACTCGACCAACTTCAATTGTGAAGTGTCTACCTTCAATCATGCCTCTGATTACAATCGCTTTGAAGCTTCTAGATCGTACCGTACTGGCAAATCGACTAGAGATTGTAACTGACTTGGAATTTGAAAATGAAAGCTCAGAACACTTTGGAAGAAGTAGTAGGCTTATAGAGAAGAGATATGAAAGTGAATTAGTGTATGAGTGAATTGAAATGATCGAAATCTTTCTCTATTTATAGTTTTTCTAAAGGCAGAATTCTGACAGAATTCGGACAGAATTCGGACAGAACTCTATGAGAAAATCTCATTGGAATCTGCAACTGTGGGAAGACCAAGTTCAAAAAGCACCGTTCACTAACCGAACTCTGGCCGAATTTTGGCCGAACTCTGGCCAAATTTTGCTGGAGTTCTGTCAGGGTTTTTGCAAATTGGTTTTGGACTTTTTCAAAAGTCAAACAGTTAAAGTAGTTTGGGCTTTTGTAAGTGGGCTTTTTTCAAATGAAAGGTATTTTGAAAACGTTTTTGGGTAGCCTATTGCCAGTACGATGCTGTTTACATCGTATTTCTAGACTCAATAAATATGAAAAATTACATTGATAAAATAGGAAAACCAATAGCCCTTTGATGACGCCTTTCTTCAGATATTAGAGCAAACATGAAGACGCCTTTTTCCTTGACGGCATTCGTCCAAAGATAAACAGATCTGAAAATCTGAATACCTTTCGGGGGCTTGCCAACACCGTCTTTGGCCCATTAATAATTCTCTATTGCATGTGTCCTGGTTTGACAAAGCTTGATCATGCTTACTGCATGTCTAAGAACATGTTAGACGAACAAAATAATATGATACAAGCAAGCAATATGATATAGAACATTTAGGACAATGCTAAGTTTAGGACAATGCTAAGTTAAAGTAGCAACATGATAGTGATTACATGAATATTAGTGATGTCATTATGGTAAACTTAATTGATTAGCCATATTCAAAAACATGATATAATTATTGGGCTAATATATGAAGCATAAGAGCCAAATCGTCGGCATCAAATTCATTGTTTATCCCACCGACTTTGGATTTAACCATGCCGTTTGTGACCATGAGATTGCAATAAAACATTCAAATAGCATTCCAATAGATTAGATAACTAGATTGAACTAATTCTTCAAAGTTAATGTGCTAAAAAACAGATAAGTGATCAGAAAATAAAGTAAAGTTGATTGGGGTCCCCAGACAAATTGTACGTTCGACAAAGTCGACGAACCACTCTTTGGATGCATCAATGGAGACAAAGATGAACTCATCAAAATAGTCACCATCCGGCATGATGAGACTAAAAAGTGAGAAAGAACCTTCCTTTGAATGTTAGAGGTGGAAGCTTCTCCAACTTTTCTCTTCTTTTTGGAAGCATAAGAAACTTTGGGAGCCATTGATAATGGAAATTGAAGAAAAGGTAGAGATATACCAAAATTGAGTAGAGAATATGGAAGAAAAACCGAGATAGCTTCGAATCCAAACTTGTAGATCTTAGGATGCTTGAAAGAGGGAGTTTAGGGTGGCTAGGGTTAGATTTTTGGGTGGTTTTGCTGCTGTTTGTGTTTGGGAAGATGATGTTGATGTGGAGTTTATAAAGAGGGGATCCGACTGTCCAGCTTCTGTTATGATTTATCCTTGACCGAGTTCAGCCCGATTTCGGTCCTTTGACAGTCTGAACAGACTTGGTCAATTTTATACAGGTTTTAACATTAATACAAAGTATTAATTAAAAACACTTGTGTTGATGAAAAATAATTAATATTAAGTAAGCAAAATAAATAACTTGTATCAAAAATTTTGAGTTAGCTGTAGGGACCGGATCCCAGCTAACGATAGTCCGAAGACACTTGGTACCGTTTGCTTATACTTTTACGTCTTTTTGTCAAAAGGGTCCTTTCGGCTTATAACCAAAATACTTTCTACAATTTTATGTATTCATGTCAAGTAATATATAATTATAAAACTTCAACATCCAAAATTCTAATTTCTCTTCGTATAAAGTTAAACGATCTTCAACTATAGGGGTTTAGTGAAGATGTCAGCTAATTGACGTTCTATAACGACGTACTCTAAACAAATATCACCTTGTAAAAGATGGTCTCTAAGAAAATGATGTCTTATCTCTATATGTTTAGTGCGTGAGTGACAAATAAAATTCTTTATGAGATTTATTGAACTAGTGTTATCACAGTAAATAAGAATATGGTTGTAAGACAACTGATAGTCTTCCAAGGTTTGCTTCATCCACAAAATCTGGGCACAACATCGTCCTGCGACTATATATTCAGCCTCGGTTGTTGATAATATAATAGAATTTTGCTTTTTAGAAAACCATAAGACTAAGGATTGTAACTACCACTTTTACCGGTTAGGGTTATTTTCGACCAAATTAAAAAATTTCTTTTAGTGGGCCACTAGCATGATAATTAAACCAAATTCATAATTAGAAATTCTATTTAAGTTGGCCCTAGCCATGATTACTTATGGTAAAAATACTAATTAAAGCCAAACCACTTAGATCCCTTAAAGACCTCCATAATACAAAGTTTCATGATGAGTTTAGGGCTTGGCAAGATCCTATTTAAACTCCTACAAGCCCTCAATGGCAGCCACCATATCAACCTAGGGTTTTTCACTCATTCTTTCTTTCCACACTCTCCAAAAAAAATCATTTCTTCTTTCCCTTTGGTGTGCTAAGGTCTTGGAGAGCTCAAAGAGGCTTGGTGGAGGCTCTAGCAAGGATTTGGGAGCCACTTCTTCCTCCATGTTCCTTAAATTCGTGGGTCTTTGTGTAGGCTCCTTTCTACATAGGTATAACCCTCTAAACTCTAATTTTCATTGCCAAATTTCATGCATTAATATAGTAGACCCCTCTAATGGCTAGATCCAACCCTATAGGTGGTGAAATAGGTGTTAGATGACTCATTCCTAATAGTTCTATGGGTTAGGATGGTGTTATTTGGGTAGTTACGGGATTGTGACCACCAAGTGTTTGATAAAAGTCCTCAAAGGGATTTTGTATCAAGTTTTGGACTAGGACTTGGTCCATGTGTCCTATGGTATTGAAGTTTGTGCCATGACATGGGGGATGGTGAAGTAAATCCTTGTGTCATGGAGCTTTTGTATCATGATTATGACACATGTATCATGAGTAATGTATGTTACCTTACATATGTAATATTGAAATAGGGTACATGTTACATGAATGCATATGATGGATAGTAGGCTTCATGTTGTGCTTAGGGCGGATCCCAACATATAGATTGAGGTATGGAGTAGAGTATAAGACAGTGTGGGTATGGTGAACTATTTTTTTTCCTGTGTTTGTCCCAGACATCAGTTATCAGGGAGTAGTTAAGGAGGGGGATGTGAACACATATTATTTGGGTTATACTGTTACCACTGTCCCTAGTGTATCAACGTGTTAATTAGTGTATATATATAAGTATATAGTATATGTTGTATATGCATATGAAAAAGGGAATATGAGTAAATGGGTGTAGGATACCTGGTGAGAAGAGTAGGAGGGTGTCTTGCACAAGAATTGACATGTACATTGCAGGGGATGTTGCTGCCCTTAGCAGCAGCTCGTATGCAACTGTGCAATAGTGCACAAACGTGCACTGATTTTGGGATAACTCTCATGGAGTCTTTGGTATCATGGTTATGTCATAAGTATCATTGCATAACATGTTATTGTATATGTATTATTTTGGTTCATGATGTAGGTACTCATAGTAAGGGTCTCATGCACATATGGATTGGGAGACACTATATGCACAAGTTGTTGACCAATGAGTAACTGTCATGAAACAGAAGACTAGGTTTCAGTTTGCGTATTAGCTGTGCACCTATGTATATAGGTGGGTACCTATATAAATATATGAGGGTTAACACCACTATAAGAAGAGTTCTGTTTGTGTGAACCCAAGTGAGAATGTAAGAGGTCTGTAAAACAGGGGGATTTGGATACATGCATATATATAATATTTTTTTGGATACATATATAATATTTATATATATATATATATTATATATATATATATATATATATATATATGTATGAGGAAGGATCAAGATCCCCATAATTTTTGCATCCCCATGCATCCCCCTTATTTGCACCGTTGGATGGTGCTTTAAGTCATCTAATCTTAACCGTTGATTTACCAATGGTTAAGATTAGATGACTTAAAGCACATCCAACGGATGTGAACATGGGATGCATGGGGATGCAAAAATTGTGGGGATGCCTATCCTTTCTTATATATATAATTATATATATATATATATATATATATATATATATATATATATATATATATAAGGTTGATGGTGCTTTGAACTTCCTGTTCAGTGCATTTTCTTGGCGAACTTGCCTCGACATAGGTGGATGTGATAGGAATAACTGTCCTCCTTATTCTTAATGTAGATATACAAGTTAATTGAGTTATATGTATTATTGCATATAGGGTTGTGCCTATGAGAGGGCTTTGTGGATTACATGTGCGTTAGCCATATGTGCAGCCCAATGGAGAGTGTTTCCTGTGTGAAACAGGGAGGTATGTATCAGGAGATGGCTCCTATGTATCAGGAATCGATGGGTAGCACATGAGTAGGCTTCCTATATAGTGTGTTTATCACTTGTGTGTGCACCAGTTGTGAAGAGGGATATTTTCTTGTTAGGCAGGTCAGGGAGCCTTGGTTTAATGTGTGAGGGTAGTACAGGAACCAGTTGGGGGACTTTAGTAAGGAATTGCCTCACTATTTGGGGCAGCACTTGTGTACAGGGGATTACGGGTTGGGCAGGGCAATGCCTGTGTTGGGTGTCTGGTCAGTGAGTATAGGTGCAAGCAGTAGCATGTTAGGGGAGTATATGTGACACTTACCTTTGTGAGTGTCCTGCCTGTGCAGGGGTTAGCAACAAGGCCTGTACAGTGGGCACTTAGTCTCAGGGTGTGTGGCTCGGGTAATTCCCTAGGTTAGATGTGTGGTTGGAACTTAGTCTCATGTTAGATAGGACATGATAGGTAAGGAAGTGAAGGAGAGTAGCAGGCTACCTTGGGTTAGTGCAATGGGACACTGATGAGTGTTCCCTATTTAAGTGTAAGAGCTCACGACAAATAGGGGTAAGGGTAGTAGTGGTCAACTTGGACTGATACAATATAAGTATCAGTAAACTAGAGCAGGGAGCATGAGTGAAGTGCAGCTTTTCACTTAGGAACGGTGAGTGCATTAAGGCAGGTGTTGGTTAGGGAGAGTCAGTAGGAAGACTCTGATTGGTGGATTAACTTGTGTGGGCAGATACCTGGAAGTGTTTCCTTTTGGTAGCAATAATGTAGAGGGCTCGAGTGGCACATGAAAAAACTTGTGTGAGCATTGGACAGTGGGGGGTATTTCTAGAATGTAGGGGATGAACTTTGATGGGTGTGTGCTCAATTTTCATCTGTGAATTGATGGCAAATTCGTGATGCACATAGTGGGGGAAACTGATACCAGTTATCAGTTGGTGTGGGGTTGCCTGTGTTAAAATAGGTAGAGTGTCCAGACAGTAGGAAGAGTGTACAATAGTAGAGTAAATGGACTGATACTTTGAGTACTAGTGAATTCCTGTGACGGGATGTAAGAGTGTCTGATTGAACAAATAGACAGTAAGAGAAAACTTGTGTTAAGAGCAGAACACTTGGATTTGAGTGTGACCATAGACAATATCATGTATAGGGTTGCCTATACATCTAGGTATAATACCTATACATAAATACCTATATAGCCCTAGTATGTGGAGGAGTAGTACAGAACAAATGGTGTCATAAGGCATATACCCTATAGGCTACATATGTAGGTATATTGACTAGGGATACCTTATGTAGTTAGATATTTAAGACTACTTATATATAATTTAAGACTATATATATATATATATATATATATATATTAATATATATATATATATATATTATTAATATTATATATATATATATATATATAATATATATATATATATATATATATATTATTATATATATATATAATATATATTATATAATATATAATATCTTATATATATATATATATATATATATATATCTAGATATATATAAATATATATATATATATATATATTATATATAGGGATATGGGGTTACAAGTAATAGGCAAGCCTAGTAGTTTAGCTAAAACCTAGAAAACCCATATAACTTAGAAATAAGATGGTGTTTAGTTTAAACCTCCATTATTGATTTTCTTTTAAATTGAACTAATATTGGTTTACTGGGCATCGTTTTGGACATCGGTTCAGTTTAGCTTTTAGCTGGGAGTACAGGCAAGTACATGTACTGATTTTATTTCCTCTACTGATATTGTCTCTGTATCTTGATTTAGATATTCCTATCGAATTACGACACTCTCATTACACGTGTTTAGTGTTCTATGGATTTACTTTGCTATTACTCATGATTCGTGTCTTATGGTGATTTACCGTAATTCGTACATCTTATTTACGTGAATTAAATCTATGAATGCTAAGTGTCGGACGGGAAAGTAACTCAGTAGACGTGTGAACACCCTATCTGTTCTCTGTGTCTCATCGTGAGGATAGCAATCACACTTATCACGTGTGATTTGCCTTATCGTGTGATAGCAATCGTCCATTATCATGTGCAATTTGCCATATTACCCAGCCATTCACATGTCGAACTTGTATTTCAAATAACACCTAGAAGCTAGGGTTTTGACATTGATCACTCTATTTACATCATTATCATCTGGTTTTCTCATATTTACTGGTTTGCCTAAACTATTACTTGCTTTACCTGTTCACCCCTTTACTCTATTTCACATATTCTAACTCTTGCTATATGGCCTTTATTATATTATGAACTATTTTTCACTGTTATGTACTAGCTCCAATCCTGATTGAAATAACCATATTTTTAGGCAATGAGTTAGAGGCTTGTTGCCCCGCTTATTATGAGAGACGGAGCACTCATATTATGCACGAGGTGCTTGTTTGAGTCTGTAGAGAGCCTTACGGAGCTTGAATACATGATCTGGTCATTTGAAATCTTCAAATTCAAGAGGTAGTTTAACAAAAATTTCCTCTTTTATAAAACTATTTAGAAAAGTACTTTTGACATAAAAGAGTTTAAAACCATGAAAACTTACAAAAGCACATAACGTACGAATGGATTCTAGTCTAGCAACTGGAGCATATGTCTCATCGTAGTCAATACTTTCTTCTTGATTATAGCCTTGAGCTACTAGATGTGCTTTGTTGCGTGTGACCATACCATTCTCATCTAATTTATTTCGAAAAATTCATTTAGTACCAATGACCAGGTGATCACTAGGTCTGGGAACAAGTTCTCAAACTTGACGTTTAATTTGGTTATGTCACGACCCGGTCCCAATTTCTTGAACGAATCGGACCATGCCCAGCCTGCACCGTTGTTGAGACGGCGGCAGTAAGCTGTATCACTCATGCAGGTAAATAAAACAACACAGTCTAATTGCCACAACTTTAATAATTCGAATAGTTTAAAAACTTTTTACAATAAAAAGAAAGATACATCTGAGATACATTATTTCCACAACATCATGAATTATAAAAGAGAAGAAAAATCTAGGCAACCAGCTCATCAGTCTCGAGATCATCGTCCTCTAGTTGGGACCTCGGGAAATACGCGGAACAAAGCCTCATCATGATACCTAAAATGTTGGGTCTCCAGTCAGGAGGGAGCAAAGTACAATTTATGCTAATTTGACAATTGAAATAATAATTGAATCATACACTTTTAAACAATTTTGTAAATCAACTAAGCAGTTACAGTTTTAAAACAGTTACAGTTCTGTGATGTGAATAGGCAATAAAATATGACCGGATTGGGTTGTACAGTGAAAGATATGGCTTATCCCCGTGTGTAAGAGGGGTAAGCTCGCACAGTTGTTATACTAATTTGGATGTGGTCATACTCATTACACTACTCCCCCAGTCCCCAAACAGTTACAGTAGTTACAGTAGTTACAGTCAATGCTCTCAGAGAGAGTTCCGTGTTGCATCGTGGTTTAAACTTGCAATAAAATGATTACTAAATAATTATAAACTAACACAAAATGTACTTGCCTCGAGGAAATAACTGGAGAGGTAGAAGACTTCGAGACGGGAAGTTAGAGTCGTCCTCGAATTCCTACATTCGATAGATAAACTCAGATATCAGGTTTACCAACTTAGCTATGCTAGTTGAAATCTCTATTTGTGTCCTAGTCCAATTTTAGTTCTTAAATTAACCAAACACAGAAAACACGATTATTAGTGCGTTGATTTAATACGAGGGAAAAATGTCATTTTTAACTTTGAATTCGGAAAACATCGTCGCTGCCAGATTATTTATGAAAACTTGGTAATTTTTATAAATATAAATATAAAGCTAATTTTCTTATTTAGTGAGAAATACGTGACTTTTTAATTATTAACAAACTTGTCAATTTTAAGATGAGAAAATATTAATTAATTTTATACGAAATACTTTTTAGTCAATTTAATCGTTTAAATAGAAAAACTCGTAAAACCAAAAAGACAAGAAAATCTAAGCTATTACAGTTACAGACCACAGCCAGCTGGGCTTATGCCCATTACAATTTATTTACATAAATTGAAATAAGATAAACTGCGTTAGTCCCAAACTGAAATATTAAATAAATATAACAGAAACTAAATAAAAAATAAAGGTAAATTAAAGTCTCAGATATGGTCCAATCCTCAACTTGGCTAATGCCTCAACGTCCGGGCGGAGCCGGTTTCGTTTGCACTTAGCCGGGTCCATTGACCGATACGGTCGTCACCCAAAACCAAATATCGAATAAAATTCCGAAAATTATTTAAATTCATTTTTAAAATAATCCAGGATTTACGGAAAAATCGGCAGCATCTCCTCTGTTTTTGGTCAACCCAAAAACTGGGAATTGGCGCCGATAATTTCTCTGCAAATCCCAAACCAGGGAAAAACTCGAATTTATATATATATGAAATCCACAACCAATCCACAGAATAATCGGAACGACCCGAAATAATTTCGGAAGTCCGATTCCAATTCCACAATTCACAGAACGCTACCGAAAAAATCCGGAAAACTAAAATATACCAAAAATCCATTCCCGAAATATTTCGGGAATCCAAAACAATTCACAGGACCTTTCCGAAAGTCCCGGAAAATTACGACGTCGCTAAAACCGAATTCCCAAAGGGAATCAGGGACCATTTCATCATCGACTAAAATAATAAAATGAGCGGGACAGGGGTTATACCTCGGATTGCTCGGCTAGAGCTCTCAGATGAAATATAGAAAGAAAATGAGCTCGACAGCGAAAGTATTCCCAGGTCAGCGCTGGAACAGCAGCGTCGCTGCCACAAATCAGCGGATCAGGGGAGTGTGCGGCTAGGGCACGCACCTAGATCAGCGAGGAAGTCAACAGGGTGCTGTCGGAAGCTGGAACAGCAGGAAAAGAGGGGCAGCGGGCTAGGGCAGCGGCCAGAACGTGGGGGCGCGCGAAGGAACGGGCGCGGGCCAGGGGCGGATCCGCGGGGCTGACGCGGGTCGGTAGGGAGCGCCGAAGGGGCGCCGTACGGGGTGGCCGACGGGCGGTTGCCGAAGGGGCTCGGCGGGGTGGCGCGGTCGCCGGAGGTGGTCGGCCGGAAGGAGCCGCAGCGGGGCATCGGGCCTGGAGGAGGCCGGTCGGACGTCGGGGCTCGCGGGTCCGGCAGGAAGGCCGGCGGACGGTCGACCGGGCACCGGGGACAGCGGCGACGGTGGGGAACGGAGAAAACGCCGAATTAGGGTTCGGCCAGGGGATGGTCGGTCCAATGGGGCCGGATCGGATGGGGATCGCCGAATAATTTTTGGGGAAAGTTAGGTCAGAGAAGAATGGGGAAAAATGGTTTGAGGTGATGGAGAATAGTGAGGTTATTTATAGGTAAGAGGAGAGGGGTTACCAGGGAAAGGAAAGCCAACGGCCGGAAGAAGAAAGGTCGCCGGTTTCGGCGGTTACGGGAGGTGGGGGGTCGGCCAAACCGAGAGACTTCGGTTCTCTCCAGTTGAGAACCCATCCGATTGAGAGTTATAAACTCTCTCTCTCTCTCTCTCTAATGAAAAGGCTTTTGCTTAAAGGGTTAAAGGTTTATGGATATGTTTATAAGGCTTTAAATGGGTTTGGTTTAAATATGGCTTAATGGGTTGCTCTCTTAATGGGTTTGGGCTAAAGAGCACATAATGGGTTTGAAAGGGTATTGTTGTGGCTACTGAATTTTAAAGCAAAAAGGTTCATGGACACTAAGAAAAAATGGATTGGATTACTGATTTAAATATTATTTTCTTTAGAAAAACTGTAACTAAAATTTTGTAACTCTAAAATATATTCGGGCTCAGAATTGGGTTCAGGACTGGGCCAGGAAATCAAAAATCCAAGTTCATTTATTTTGAAAATAATTTTTTTTCTATTTAGCTTTTAATACTAATTTGGCAAAATATTAATTTAGCAAACACAAAATTTCAATAATTTAGAAAAATAACAAAAATTAAATTTCTATAATTAATTATCTAATTCAAGTTATTCAAAATAATTAACTAAAAGTTATGGGTTTCACAGGTTAAGTTCATCTTGCATTGTAGAAATCCAAAATTCATCATCAAAAGCTTCTTCAACATTCTTTGGTTCTATCTTAGAAATAAAAACTACGTTAGCAATTATATCTCAAGTGCTTGAACGAATACTTACACTTTTAGATACATCACCTATTACTAGTTCTTTTGGATAATTTGGGGTAAATCGTAATCGCTTCGACAGACTTTCTAGGTATATGGTTGGTGTATCTTCGGATGTTTTGCTTGAGGGGGTTCTATCATCTTCATTATCACTGTCGTTGTCACGTTGACTGTTCAACTCATCGAAAGTGACGTTTATTGATTCTTCAACAATAAGTGATCTTTTATCGAATACTTTATATCCTTTGCTCTTTGCGCATATCCGAGAAATATTCTTTCATCACCTTTCTCGTCAAATTTGCCTAAATTGTCGTTAGTGTTTAAAATAAAACATCTGTAATCAAACACTTTAAAATAGCTGATATTAGGAGTTCTATTAAACCATAGTTCGTAGGAAGTCTTTTTTGATTTCGTTCTAATAAGAACCCTATTTAACACATGGCATGCTATATAAACAACTTCTGCCCAAAAATATCTTAGAAGATTACGCTGGTTAAGTACTCTGGCCATATCGCCTAGAGTTTTGTTCTTTCCCTCCATAACGTCATTCTGTTGAGGAGTTCTGGGGCAAGATAATTTATGTGATAAACCATTTGAATCACAAAAAGTTTTAAAGTTATGGTTATCAAATTCTCCTCAATGATCACTTTGAATACAAGTAATCATGAATCCTTTCTCATTTTGAATCTTTTTACAAAAAGAAACAAATTCAGAAAATGCCTCATTTATATTTGTAGGAAAATAAATCCAAGTATATCGTGAATAGTCATCAACTATTACGAAAGCATATAGCTTACCTCCAACACTGGCGACTCTACTTGGTCCAAATAAGTCCATATGTAACAATTGAAGCAGTCTAAAGGTACTTACAATATTTATTAATTTGAAAGATGATCTTGATGTCTTGTTCTTTTCACACTCGACACTGACTATATCTTTCTTGAAAGTAATTTTAGGTAAGCCCCTTACCAATTTTTTTGTGGATAATCTTACAATAGTGTCCATGTTCGCATGTCCAAGACGCATGTGCCATATCCAACTTTCGTCTTGAGATGTGTATAGATACTTTCCTGCACTATTAGTACTTTCCGACAAATATAAAACATAAATATTGTCCTCTCTTATTCCTTCAGAAGAGATTATTCCAAAAGATTTATCATAAATAAAATATTTATCCTTAACATAATTAATTCCATAACCATGATCAGTCAATTGACTTATGCTCAGTAGGTTATGTTTTGATTCTGTTACTAAACAAATATCTTTAATAATAGGAAAGGGAGAAGTACCTATCTCGCCATTTTTAATTATATGTCCTTTTAAATTGTTTCAAAGGAGACATAGCATTCTTTCTTCATCGATAGAGTTTCAAACAAAGTATTATCGTCCGTCATATGTATGGAGCAACCACTATCGATAATCTATTTGCTTCTTGTGGGAGGTAGGTCCACCTACAACAAAATTTGAAGACGTAATTTTTGGTACCCACTTTCTTGAGGGTCCGATGTGTTAGCTTTAGAAACCCAAACATATATGCGTGTCTACTAGCTTCATAATCTTACACTAATGTGACACGTCCTCTTATACTACAAGAGTGACATGTTGCAGACATGTTTATTCTAGGTGAAGTTCGAAGATCATGTATGTGTGTTTTTGAAGAAGAGTGTGACTTCTTATAAAAATTTATACATGAATGAATGACTTCTAGCAGTTCTACTAGTGTTGGATGTGTTGTGTTTGTGTTTAGCCAAGTGATTCGTGTTCACCTGAGTTACAGACTTGACCTTTTTACCCAGTTTAATCTCTAACCTTTTAGAGATATCACAGGCTTCATTGAACTTAGTTGTGAGTGCATCTATCCTCTGAGCAGCAATATTGTACTTCTTTTTCTCTAATTCATAAAGATCCTTGAGTTGTACATTATCTTGATTTGCTTTCTCAAGCTCCTCATTCATGTTACTTGAAGAAGTTTTATCTCTAATATCTTCTAGTATTTGAGATTGCTTAGAAAACTCAGATTGAACTGCTTTTAACTCTTTCTTAGCACATTTATACATATCCATCATCTTCTTTTGATCTTCTAGTAGATCACTAAAGGTATCAGATAATTCATCAAAAATAAATTATTCATATAAAGGATTTGTTGTTACCTTTGCATCTGTAGCCATGAAGCATAGATTGGCTATGTTGCAAGGTTTTTTTTTTCTTCTTCTTCAGAATTACTCACCTTACTTTCACACCACATGCTAGTAATGGCGTAGTTCCTGGTTGAAGTCCTTCTCTTGCTTGATTGATCGTATCTGCTTCCATTTTCTTACGAAAGGACAATCTTTCTTAATATGACCTGTCTTCTTACAGCTGTAGCATATTGGTTCTTCGTCATCTCTAGATTTCTTCTTCTTGTTAGATTTATTGTACTTTAGAAATCTTCTGAATTGTTTTTGTCATAAGAGCCATTTGATCATTGTCTGAACTATCGTTCTCACTTTCGTCATCAGAAGCTATCTTATGATGTGACTTGAAAGCGATAGTCTTCTCCTTCGGCGCTGGCTCTCCAAATTCCTTAAGGTCCAGCTCATGTGTCATAAGCTTTCCCATAAGTGTCTTAAGAGCTAGCCTTTGTAGTGAGATCGTTCTCTTCAATTATAACCGTCGCTTTAGGATTCTAGTTCTTGGACAAACCGCGAAGTACCTTTCGAATCTTTTTATGATTGCTATATTCTTTTCCAAGAGAAGATAGAGGATTAACAATATCTAAGAATCGAGTAAACATATTAGTAATAGTCTCATTAGGCTTCATTTTGAATGCCTCATATTCTTGTGTAAGTTGTGGATTTTTGACTCCTTCACCAATGAAGTTTCTTCATGAGTTATCTCAAGAAGTTTTCAAACCTTATTAGATGTGGCACATATTGATAATCTATTGAATTCAGTTCTATCTACTTGGCTATGAGTGCATCTATCCTTTATGCCATCAAATAGGGGTAGCCTATTTGTAAACTGGCCTACACCATTGCTAGTGTATAACAATGTCATTTCTCAAAGAGTTTTAGTCCAACTTTGATAAACTTAGCTATGATACCAATTGTGGGATCGATGACACCTCTAGAGGAGTGGAATAAATAGTGTAGCGGAAGTAATGTCCCTAATTAAAAAATTAATGTAGGTAAAGGCTAGTAACGAGAGATAATCAATGCAGTAATGTAAAGCAGTAAGTAAATAGGGAGAAGAAAACAATACGCATATACCGAGATTTTGTACTGCTTCCTCTGAGAGGACTAGTCCAGTCTCAAGTACTCTTGCTTGATGTTAAATCCACTATGAATAGAGGTTACATCGCGTGCTTTATGTAATGCCCCGCTCCGCATCGGTGCATTACGATGAGTCGTTGACTCGAAGAGTTGCGTTGACCCGATAAGGTATCGGTATGAATCGATGCAAGTGTTATGTTGGCCAAAGGTAAGCTTTGAGTCGGTTGGAATCTATGAATTGAATCGATGCAAAGGATAAGTCCCGCTTGAGCAAGTGCTGATTTTAGTTGATCTGGTGTACAGGCTATGCTTTTACGCTGGACGATAAGAGGTCGGCATTTTGCCTTATGCAATGAAGTGTCCGCGAAACCAAATCGAGGCCCTGCAACGGATTGTGGCATGGGCGCGATAGGCCAAATCGACCGAGTAGAGCAAAGGAATGGCTAAGTCCAAGAGTTAGCTATGCGATCGAGTTATGGAAGCGAGACGCTTCAATCGGCGAAACGGCAAGGCGTATCGGCTTAAGGTGGGCGGGTTCTTGACTCTCTCTCCCTATTCCTTCACGTCTAATAAAATATGTTATACTTGCGTAATATGTTATCGAGTTAGCGAGCGTGGCTCGGCGGGTAAGTGTCTAAATATGCATTGAATACTAAGGTAGAACATTGAACAATTGAACAATTGAAGCGACGTGCATCAAGTGCACGGATCGCAATAGGGCAAAGATGGTAGAACATTGAAAGAAAGATCGAGATGTGCATCAGGTGCACGGCTCCGAGAACATTGAACACTAGGCGTAGAACATTGAGTACGGTGCTGAGCGTGCCTTCGGGCACTTATGTTACGAAAAGACTAAGTAATACGAAATTATGCTATGAGAATAACTTACAAACGGGACGCGTGAATACGAGTATGAGATGACTAAGCCGTTGGGCATCGTACATCAATATGGATGTGTTGGGGCATAACGCCGACGGAGCTCTCCATACGAATGGTGGATTATGTTTATGGCACGGGAAACCGTTTATGGCACAGGAAACCGTTTATGTGCGACACTATGTTTATGGAATTCGAGAACGGTTGGTATGCTATGGATTGTATGCTATGGAACGTATTGCATGGTCAATGGACTCGGATTGCCCGTGCACGGGTGCGACTTCTCTCGAACGGTTACGCCGGGGCGCTGGGACCGTTCGGCCTAGGAGGGAATTATGTGTCGTATTTATGGTGCACAACATTCGGACGGATTACGACCGTCCAGTGCTGTGATAAGCTATGATATCCGTAAGTTTGGGATCCTTCGGATACTGGGCTAGCAATCCGTATCGAAGCGATTGTAGGCTTACACATAAGAGATGCCAAGTCCATTACGGTGCGAAACACCGTGACCTTCATATAGATAGGGCCGATGGGCTGAGATGAGAGCTGGGTGCAGGCGCAGGGCCTGCCACCCATTATGCATATGTTTATGTTTACGAATGGTCGGTTGCGTGAATCATATGTTTGCTTACGTTAAGTTCTAACCACTGCAGGCTAAGGAAATGGGATGGGATGAGCACGAGCACTATGTTATGTTCATATTATGGCTAACTGTATCTGTTGCAGGAACACGGTATGAGACACATTTGAGATATGTTGCTATGCATGAGTATTGCCATGTAATGGACCCTAAGGCTAAATAGAAAGATCACAAATTAAGATGCATGCTCACTAAATGAATAAGTGTTTGGTTTGGGTACGAGCGGATCTTGATCAGTGCGAAGCGAGGACGAAAGTACTAAACCCCCACTAGTTTATGTGCAGGTTCAGGTTATGATCGGCTCGGGGCGGAGCTTGGCTTGGACGTGCCGAGGCATGGAGTCCTTGGCGTTCAAGAGGAGCTTTCGCATATGCGTTCGGACTTGCGACATGGAGATATTCGGCCGAAGACTACTTGGTGGCTATAAAGAGGCATAATGTATGGAGTAATGTAATCCTTTGTGAGCTAGAGAGATCATGAGCGTTGTAGCCAATTGGCATTTTATGTTGGGCTATTCAGAGCCTTTTGTAACCTTCAGTTCAATATGAATAAAAGAGATTCTTATGTTTTACTTTGTTTCCTTCCGCTGCTTATGTTATCGATACGAGATAGTTCTGTGTGAACCTGTCATCTTGCCTTGCACGAGCGCAACTCCAGGCTCGTGCGGCATCACGCCCCAGCGAGGACGATGATTCGGGTTAAATCTAGCGAGGACGAGCGATTTCCCGGATCGGGACGTGACAAGTTGGTATCAGAGCGGTTCCATCCTTTGGACCGTGCGTGAATCTCTTTGACCCTCAGTTGCTTCGTTATCGAAATCAGTTGACTCTAAGTTGTTTCTGCAACCGTATGGCTCATGGATCTGCTCGACGCTACATTGGATGTTCCATACAATAAGTCTATATTAAGTGCGTACGTCTGCCACAAGTATGTCGTTACTATCACGTTATCTCCGGGTGCCGTCGGAGAGTGTTGGTTGCATGAAGTGCAACGAGTTATGGGATATTGGTTGTACGAAGTGCAACGGGTTATGGAATGATGGTCGTACGAAGTGCAACGAATATGGTGATGTTGGTTGCATGAAGTGCAACGATATGTGTTGTTGGTCGCACGCAGTACGAGGAATTATGTGTTGTTGGTCGCACGCAGTGCGAGAAGATATGTGTTGTTGGTTGCACAAGGTGCAACGAGTCGAGATATGAGGCGATGCGTGTTATGTAGATATGTGTTGCTGGTTGCACGTAGTGCAACGGATCGATATGTGAGGCGATGCATGTTATGTGGCTATGCGAATGGTTACGTGTTGTCGGTTGCACAGAGTGCAGCAAGTCGTGGATCGTTCGTTGTATCGGTATAACGAGTCGATATGGTATGATGCGTGTTGTATGGCTATGCGGATGGATAGCGATATGTTGTACGAGATTGAGTAAAGACCTTAAGTATCGAGACTAAGTTGTTGCACGAGCTGCAACGAATGGGATTCGAAGATCGCGGATGCGATAGTACGAGTCGAGATGGTCGCTAAGTCGAGTTTGAGTAGGCGAACGTTATGTTGGCCGTATTTCGCGTTGAGCTTTGAATAAGCGAATGTTGCGGGTGGGATCGAGATGATCGCCATGGTACGGTTAGATTGAATGTATATCAAACTTGAGCTAACGTTAGAGCTGGGATCGGAAGGATCGCCATACGGGACGGTTGAGTCGAAATAGATGTCGGACCTATGCGAAGTGTGATGTTGAGTAATGACTCGATTCCGAGTGGTATATGCAATACCAATTATGCGAGCAAGTATAGCGAAGTATTGTGTCGATAACGATAGGCTTGATCCTGAGTGGTATATGGGATACCACTTAGCGATATCTATGTTAAGCCGGTTGGTGACTTGCGATAGATTTCGTTGAAACGATTATGATGTTACGATATGTTTGTCCTCAACGGACGTAGTACCGAGACTCAAGTGAGAATGACTCGATAGAAGTCGATGCTAGTACGCTTCGCTGAATTAAGTTGAACGAGTATGTGCGAAGTCATACCTATGGATGATACGTCGGATGAGGATTCATTAAGTGTAAGTTGAACGATAAGCCGAGCATATGCGAATGAATGTTACGTTGAGGAAATAGTCGACCCAGTCGAACTTATGTTGGGTTAGTACGAAGACTATTCGGAACGCGTTGAGTAGGTACGGAGAAACTGTGCGAACGAATTTGGGTTAACGCGAAGGAATCGATAGCACGATTGGAACTACGAGTTAGGGATATGAGAATGGATATATGAATTGGCAATCGTGTCTCGATGATGGTAGTGAGTTATAACAGAATGAATCGGGATAAGTACGAGACTTGATTCGTATTCGAGTTCGGATAATGGCAATGATTGCAACAGGTTTAAGCTTATGAGAAAGGAAGATGTTCAAGTTATGCATATCGACGATGGTATTGAGGCGTATCAAAGACGATATGTAATAACTCGGGGATACTCTGATCAAATGATCAAAAATTATGTTGAGCATTGTTGTTGGATGAATAAGATGCAAGTTAAGTTGATGGCAGTTTGGATGATAACGGTAGGAATGCTTCGGAGAATTTGAGAGTCGATGGATGTTACTCGGAAGAAAACGAAAGTGTCTGGATTGTTTCGCGGATCACCACTATGTTGACATTCTTGTCTTGAGCGAGCGCAACATCAGCCTCGCACATGCATCACGTCAAATTAGAACGATCATTCCGCGTGAGCACTGGTATGGTGATTCATCCAGTGGGGATGATTGAACTTACAAGGCGTGGCAATTTGATATGGACTTGTGGTTTGATGCGAAGGTGAAATTAAGGATTGTGCGATATTGTCAACGGTAATACACGAGTGATTCGAGTAGTAACGGCACATCAGTTGCGCGGGGATGGATAAATTATGGTTGGTATGTCGGATTAGGTAAAGTCCCATAGGAATTGTCGGGAATTGATTTGGCTCCGCGATAGGATATAGCATGGTTCATTGTAACTGTCCCTCGTTGATGATCTTCAATTATCGAGCGTAGTTTCGGGGCAGATGACCCTAGAAGACTTGACCGCCAAATCAAGTAAATATTGAAGTCCCATAGGATGACCCTAAAAAAGTCGCATAAGGAGGATGAGGAATAAGGTAGTGCATGTTGAGGATAAGTCTAAGCGAGTGAGTATCGTGTCTCGAAAGTTAGCGAGTACTAAGAATCGATATGGTCAGAAAAGTTATGTTGGATCGAATAGATGTCGAGGAACGAGCTTAGCCTAGCGATGCGGTAAGGCGATTGCAAGAATTTTGCAATGCGCGAGGGCGACGAGTAATAGAACGACCCTAAGAGTTGTGTCGTAGATCGGTTTGAGTAACGGTTAGGCTATGGGTGTTGGGCGCATGATCGATGTTATGAAATAAACTAGTCGGGCTTGAATCAAAGTTTGAGTAAAGGAATTCGTATGCGGTCGAGAATAGAAGATGAGCGTATCCTAAGAGACCTTGGGTCGGAAAGATTGTTGCCTTTGAGCATCGAAGACTCAAGTTGACCTCTGTGTCGGAAGAGTGCGAGCATGATGTCTGGATAAGTTGCCTAGCGGGGGTAGCCCCAGACTCGATGCACGGGTAGTTCGAGAACGTGGGTCTGTTGGGATAGTTGTGTGCGAGACTTAGTACGGATTGTAGGCAAAGGAATTTGTGACATGTTGACGTAGTCCGTGTCGTTAAGGCTAAATGTTATGAATGATAGAATGAACGACTTGAGTTATATGAGAGATTGGAAACGGTTGGGCGAATAGGCATTACGGAAGCTTGTTGCGATCGGATGCGCAATGAATTGATGCAGTACGTGTGTTAGATGGCCGACGAGAACTTATGAGATCGAAGTACGGATTTGAATTAAGTTATGTGCAAGGTGTTGCAAGATGATCGCATGTTATGGGATGATGCATACGAAGAGTATTTTGGGAATAGGCGCTAAGATATGACTAAGTCGAGTACGGACCGATAGATGCTTGAGGATTTAAGTTGAGCTTGTTAGTTGTCCCGATATCCTACAACTGAGCTTGGCTGAAATGCATATATTGGTGTGACGCCTAAAATATGTGTATGATCCAGACTGAGTTGTATGATTCCAACGATAGTAGCACGAGATCGTGAAGCGATCTATGCGAGACACTTGGGTTAAGTGTTAGTTTCGGTTTGAGGACGAACCTGATTTTGAGTGGTATATTATGTAATGCCCCGCTCCGCATCGGTGCATTACGATGAGTCGTTGACTCGAAGAGTTGCGTTGACCCGATAAGGTATCGGTATGAATCGATGCAAGTGTTATGTTGGCCAAAGGTAAGCTTTGAGTCGGTTGGAATCTATGAATCGAATCAATGCAAAGGATAAGTCCCGCTTGAGCAAGTGCTGATTTTAGTTGATCTGGTGTACAGGCTATGCTTTTACGCTGGACAATAAGAGGTCGGCATTTTGCCTTATGCAATGAAGTGTCCGCGAAACCAAATCGAGGCCCTGCAACGGATTGTGGCATGGGCGCGATAGGCCAAATCGACCGAGTAGAGCAAAAGAATGGCTAAGTCCAAGAGTTAGCTATGCGATCGAGTTATGGAAGCGAGACGCTTCAATCGGCGAAACGACAAGGCGTATCGGCTTAAGGTGGGCGGGTTCTTGACTCTCTCTCCCTATTCCTTCACGTCTAATAAAATATGTTATGCTTGCGTAATATGTTATTGAGTTAGCGAGCGTGGCTCGGCGGGTAAGTATCTAAATATGCGTTGAATACTAAGGTAGAACATTGAACAATCGAACAATTGAAGCGACGTGCATCAAGTGCACGGATCGCAATAGGGCAAAGATGGTAGAACATTGAAAGAAAGATCGAGATGTGCATCAGGTGCACGGCTCCGAGAACATTGAACACTAGGCATAGAACATTGAATACGGTGCTGAGCGTGCCTTCGGGCACTTATGTTACGAAAAGACTAAGTAATACGAAATTATGCTATGAGAATAACTTACAAACGGGACGCGTGAATACGAGTATGAGATGACTAAGCCGTTGGGCGTCGTGCATCAATATGGATGTGTTGGGGAATAACGCCGACGGAGCTCCCCATACGAATGGTGGATTATGTTTATGGCACGGGAAACCGTTTATGGCACGGGAAACCGTTTATGTGCGACACTATGTTTATGGAATTCGAGAACGGTTGGTATGCTATGGATTGTATGCTATGGAACGTATTGCATGGTCAATGGACTCGGATTGCCCGTGCACGGGTACGACTTCCCTCGAACGGTTACGCTGGGGCGCCGGGACCGTTCGGCCTAGGAGGGAATTATGTGTGGTATTTATGGTGCACAACATTCGGACAGATTGCGACCGTCCAGTACTGTGATAAGCAATGATATCCGTAAGTTTGGGATCCTTCGGATACTGGGCTAGCAACCCGTATCGAAGCGATTGTAGGCTTACACATAAGAGATGCCAAGTCCATTACGGTGCGAAACACCGTGACCTTCATATAGATAGGGCCGATGGGCTGAGATGAGAGCTGAGTGCAGGCGCAGGGCCTGCCACCCATTATGCATATGTTTATGTTTATGAATGGTCGGTTGCGTGAATCATATGTTTGCTTACGTTAAGTTCTAACCACTGCAGGCTAAGGAAATGGGACGGGATGAGCACGAGCACTATGTTATGTTCATATTATGGCTAACTGTATCTACTGCAGGAACACGGTATGAGACACATTTGAGATATGTTGCTATGCATGATTGCCATGTAATGGACCCTAAGGCTAAATAGAAAGATCACAAATTAAGATGCATGCTCACTAAATGAATAAGTGTTTGGTTTGGGTGCGAGCGGGTCTTGATCAGTGCGAAGCGAGGACGAAAGCACTAAACCCCCACTAGTTTATGTGCAGGTTCAGGTTATGATCGGCTCGGGGCGGAGCTTGGCTTGGACGTGCCGAGGCATGGAGTCCTTGGCGTTCAAGAGGAGCTTTCGCATATGCGTTCGGACTTGCGACATGGAGATGTTCGGCCGAAGACTACTTGGTGGCTATAAAGAGGCATAATGTATAGAGCAATGTAATCCTTTGTGAGCTAGAGAGATCATGAGCGTTGTAGCCAATTGGCATTTTATGTTGGGCTATTCAGAGCCTTTTGTAACCTTCAGTTCAATATGAATAAAAGAGATTCTTATGTTTTACTTTGTTTCCTTCTGCTGCTTATGTTATCGATACGAGATAGTTCTGTGTGAACCTGTCATCTTGCCTTGCACGAGCGCAACTCCAGGCTCGTGCGGCATCACGCCCCAGCGAGGACGATGATTCGGGTTAAATCTAGCGAGGACGAGCGATTTCTCGGATCGGGGCGTGACACTTTACTCCGAAGGACACGCCAACTTCTTACACCGTCGTGTTTTTATCCGAAGTCCACGAACAAACTTCAACACTGTCTGAAAAGCTTTTTTACTCCAAGCTTGTACAACTCGAACACTTCTAATCGAAACATACTGGCACTTAGAGGAATAGGAGTTGTCTTGGAAATGTGAAAATTGAAAAGCTCATTGTAATAGGAAGGCTTAGAATGAATAGAGAAGATAAAAAAATGAGATGAGTGAGTAAAATAAAAAAATTCATCTATATTTATAGGTATTTTTTAACCAAAGTTCGGGTAGAACTCGGCTAGGGCAACGTTCAAATTTTTGAACGTTTGAGATCCAAATGACTAGGTATTCATTCTGACCAGGAGTGAATCAAGGAGACCGAGTTAGGTCCGAGTTCGGTGTAACGCCCTAGTCCCAAAATACGTATAGGATTAGGATACATATACATGCCAGCTATGCATCGAGAGGACTCCAGTCCAGCTCGAATACGTATAAGCTGTCTGGTTGTTCTAGAATCATCTATATTTTAATCTATATAATAATAAATATCAAGAAGGAACAATATGGTTCGTGGTTTGCAGCCACTAGCATACATGTCCGAATAGACTCAAAGAAAACACGAGTCTATTAAACTAGGCTAATAAGCAGAATATATCAAGATAAGAATATGCAGCACGAGAGAATAATAAAATAAAACCATGCACCAACGATACCAGAATCATGCATACGCAAATCATAACCATCCATCGATTCTATCAGCTCGACTATAACCTGGAGAGATAACCAGGTCCTCAGGGGACTAGCAAGACACATAATATACATGCCTACTGTACAGTAAATAACATGCAAGAAAATAAGAATAACAAGTCGAGAAAAGGATAACACATAAAGGAACTCTATAGATGGTGACATATCATGAGAATATAATATTAATCATGGCTAAAACTGTAGCCCGGGGAGGCACTAACAATCTTATAATAGGTTCTCTATCGTAGCCCGGGAGGCACTAACAATAGAGGTATAGCCACGGCTAATAAAATGTTCTCTCCTAAGGTACTAGGAAGCCAAGTCTATCTAGTCATGTCCAAGTCAAGTACAGGTCAAACAGGTCAAGAAAACATGGCACATGCATAGCAATACTATCACTAGACATATACAGATAATAAAGACAGAAAAATAATATGGAAAATGAGTAAAAACTATGTGCCCGTAAAACTAGAAAATGATCATGAGAAGCAGGAACAATGTGTAACCAAGTAAGACAGAAAGGAATAGCAATATGAAAGAGCATGTAAATACTGTAAAGTTTGGCAAGGTATACTTACCTGGAGTTTTGTCCAATCTGTGCTGAGACTGCAGTAACAAAATCGTATCCCAAGCCTAGGTACAATTAACGCTACAATGGTACACAGAGGATCTATCAAAGCCCAACAAAGCAACCAAGAATTACTAACCAGTATATACATACACCTATATATATTAAACCAGGTCCTTAATAGGGTTTAATTAAGAAAATAATATTTCTTTTCTAACTTATATGTTTAAGAAAATATCTAATTGTATGCATCTCTTTATTATGTATAACCGCAAAACTCAATATAATTATCGTTAATAAAATTATATATAACTATATGCATAAAAATAATGATAATTTAATATTTAAATACAAACAAAATTTTAATATATGGTAAATATAAATAATAATAGTATCTGAATATAGATACAAAATCCCTCATATATAAATCTAAACATACTCTACTTTAACCTTTACATAATTATAAAAGACATAAAATAATATCCATATAATAATTAATACAAGTAGAAGGGGTCTTCTGGAGACCATAGAGGAGGTAAAGGCGATGCCGAGCAGAGGAAGCCAAATATACAGACATGTAAGAATCAGACTCCTGACGGCGGTATGGCATGTATGGCGAGAGCGAAACAACAGAATTTTTGAGAAGAAGGCAATGTCTATTGCTGGAATTCTAAATAATATAGTAGGGGACATTAATTGTAAGATTGCTTGAGATTCATAGGGCCTGGTGTTATACATGAGGAGGCTGGGAGATTGTATACTCATTTTCTTTACATTAATGAAGTACCTTTCCTTCAAATAATAATAATAATAATAATAATAATAATAATAATAATAAAAATAAAAATAATAATAATAATCTTATATATTGTAGTCTGGTTAAGTTATCAATTTTATATTGTCATGTCTAAAGTGCAAAATCTAAAGTAGAGAGGCTTAGAGCATCTCCAACCCTATTGTGACTTTGAAAAAAAGTTAATGCCACATAGGAATGACAAAATTTTATTCAAAAGTTCTTCTCCAATGCAATTGTCAAGTCAATTGTGAAGCTTATGTGGCAAAAATTAAAGAAGACATTGTGAAGTTGATTGTCTTGTTCTAGACAATGCACTTGACAATGTCTTCTCTTCCATGTCATCAATTATGAATAAAAAATATTAGAAAAAGAAAGAAGATGAGTAGTTGTCTTAAAAGTTATCTTGGAAGTTGGAAAAAATATTTTTTATTGTCTCCTCAATACTTTTGCATTGGAGAGAGTTTTTCAATCTCATTGTCTTTTGAGATATAATTTTGCCACATAAATAAGACATTGTCTTGTGGCTCATGCCACATAGGAGCCACCTAAGACTCACAACATTTAACAAGATAACATTTAACAACATTTTTTAATTACTCAAAATCTATAATTTCAATAGAATTTATTTATTTCTATCATTATTGCATTTATAGCAATATTAATGTTGTTGTAACTGACTTCCCGAGGTGTTGTCAGTACAATAGCCTCACACCTCCGTGCATAGTTTGTTTTTGTCATACTCGAAGATCTCCCTGACAGGACTGCCCTTCCTAACGAGCTCGTCAATAAAGAACTTGCTCCGGTCGGTGACATCTTTGACTCGGATACGAGAAGCAGTGACTCGCCGGGTTCGAGAAGGTTGGCGATGCGGCTGCACGAACATGTGTACACGGAGGAGGGCGCTGCCGGTCGAGCGTACGCCTCCGACGACGTGGTGGAGGTCCGGCGAGGGTGCCAGGTCGTGCGACGGTCGAAGGGAGTTCGCCGGGGCACGTGCGGATCACGGGGGCCGTGCGGGGTCAGTTGGCCGACGTGCGGCAGCGTCGCCGCAGCCGTTGCTGCTGCTGCTCACGCTGAGCTATGCCGCAGCGCTGCTGCACGGGTGGCACCATGGTGGCATGGTCGTGGCCGGATGCGACGACAGGTTGGCGACCGCGCGGGTCATCCGACTGGCGGTGGCGGCCGCTGGTGGCATTACGAGAAGGAAGGCTTTGCGGTGGTCATTGTCGCTGTCGCGGCGTTTGTTGTTCGCTGCCGTGCGCTTGTGCGTTGTTGCATCAGCCGATGCTGGCGGGGCACTGCTGGCCGTGCCTGGCCGCGGCGACGGGTCGCGTCGCCGGCTCGATGGCGGTCGGGTAGGTGCGGCCATGGGGTTGGGTGACACTGGGTTCTATATAGGTTGGGTTGTATAGAGAAGGAATGTGATGTTTTAAAGAGAGGTGAAGCTTTCGTTCCTTATATATACTTGGTATGTATAAGCATAGGTTAAAAGTCGGTTACCAGCAGGATATTGGTTTCAAGTTTATTTACGGAGAGAAGAAATATATTGGGATATGTTTAAACTGAGAGAGAAGCCACAAGATATATTGGTCGATTCCTTCTAAAGATTTGATATATATATATATTCATATATATATATATATATATATATATATATATATATTGTTGGAGTTTTGGTTTTTCCTTTAGAAAACTTTAGTCCCACATCGGAAAAAACAAAGAGATTGTATCTCTATATATTAGCTTTGTTATTATTGGAGATGCACATGTGGTGTGGAGGTGCACATGGGTTTGCCATGTGGGGTTATTTTTCTAATGGAAAAAAGGCTAAAATCAACAATTAAAGCATTCATGCTTTTTGCTCTTGGAAAATTTATTTCCATGGGAGCTAAGCCTCGTAGGGACTTAGCGACTCGGACTCGGACTCGGACTCATGGGCCCATGAGGCGTAATGTGGCATTTTGTTGGCGCACTTAGCACGTCAGCATCGTCGCTAGGCGCATAGTGCGCTTTAGTTGCGCTCGTTGCGCAGCCCAGTTGTGCATGCCCAGGTGCGCGCCCAGGTTGCGCTGGGTTGCGCGGGTTGCTCGGGTTGCACGGGCGCGCAGGTTGCGCTGCGTGCGCCGTGTGCGCCGTGTGTGCCATGCGTGCAGTGCGTGCAATGCGCACAGTGTGCGCAGTTCAGTGCGCGCTCTGTCGCACAGAGTGCAAGGAGCGCGGGGTGTGTGCGCAGTTTGCGCAACTTGCAGCAGAACGTGCGTTTGCATGTTCTGGGCGATTGCTACATGTTCGGGGTGGTTTTTACCACGTCCCTAACTTTGTGGCAACCGAACAGTTGCTGCAGGGCCTATATAAGGCATCCTCTCTCTCTCTCAAGGAAGGTACAAGAAAGAGAAGCCACCACAGAAAGTTTACGAAGTGTTTTTTAGCACAAGTAAACAGAGAATTCAGAAGTGTTCTTTAACACAGTTCTGATCGGAAGAATTCCAGCAGCCTTCGAGAGAGAGAGGAAAGGCGCCGCACCAGCGTTGCTTTTGCACGGGAGTTCGTGTCCATCCGAGGAGTCAGAAGAGCAGGAGTGTTTCAAGTTCTCCGACGAACTTGCTGGTTCCTGGAAGCTGTTCGTGTAGGGCAAATAAAGCTTTGAGCAACGGTGATCATTCACCCCAGCAGGCCATCTTCCACCTTTCGCCTGTCATCTTCTTCGCTGCTGTGATTATGAAATCTTTTTAGATTCTCGTATATCATACGTTGCTGTGGATTACGAAATCTTTTTAAATTCTCATAATACTTATAACAAGATCTTTTTAGATCTTCGTTATACTCGTGCAACCTTCCTAGAAGTGTTGTGTTGGAACATTATTTTACAATTGTTTCATCTTCTCAGAGACGTTGATCACGTGCTTCGTGAAGAGGAACCTACTATTCCAGATACTGGGTCTGCTACCGCGATCACTGCGGCTAATAAACTTCAGGCCAAGTGGAGAAGGAAGAATAGCATTTGCAGGCTGCTAATCCTGAATGCTATGGAGGATTCCCTAGCAGAATCCTATAGTAAGAAGACTATTGCCAGAGACATATGGGAGTCTCTGGAGAAACTGTACGAAGAAGACAAGAATAGGAGCAAGATATTTATGGTTGAAAAATATCACAAATGGCTCTTTGAAGACGAGAAGTCCATGTTGCCACAGGTAAAGGAGTTTCTAAAACTGCGACAGAAGTTGGAAGACGAGGTGATGCCCCTTCCCGACAAGTTTGTTGTTGGAGGGATTGTCTCAAAGCTCCCCGCTGGGTGGAGTAAGTTCTATGCAAACATGCATAGGAAGAAGCTTGAGATCAGTCTTGAAGATCTCTTGCAGGAAATCTATATTGAGGACCAGATGCGGACTCAACTGAAGGTGGACACACTGTCCAAGCAATTGGCTAACGCCAATCTGGTTCATACCAAGGAACCAAGGGGAAAGCAGGCGGCTTCCCACAGCTAGAAGAAGGACCCTAACAATCTAAACGTGAAGGGAACTTCCTTCAAGCGAAAGAAGGCAAAGTCTCAGATGCCTTGTTTCAAGTGTGGCAAGAAGGGCCACTTCAAAAGTGAATGCAAAGCAAAGACCAAGCAATCAGAGCAAGGAGAGCCTAGTAAGGTATCTATGATCACTGATATAGTTGCTTGATTGTGCAGGTTGATGCGGTAAGGACTGACTCTAACTGGTGGGTAGATACTGGAGCCTCCTGCCATGTCTACTCCAGTAAGGAGTGGTTCACCACCTACACCCCTACTTCTGAAGTGGTTATGATGGCGAACCAGGCACAAGCTGAAGTGCTCGGGATCGGGACGGTGGTGTTGAAACTGACTTCGGAAAAGTCTCTGACGCTTCAAGGCATAAAGCACGTACCTGCTATCACCAAGAACCTGTCTCAGGAGGCCTACTATGCAACGCAGGCCTCAGGATGGACATCAATGCTGGCCAGATGGTGATGTCTATCAAGAAAATATATTTCGGAAAAACTTTTTATACCGAAGGAATGTTCAAAATTCAGCTTGTAAATCAGTCCAATATAATTAATGTGATTAATGAAATCACTCCTTCTTCTTATACTCTTGAGTTGTGGCATAATAGGCTAGGACATGTTCATTGTAAAGGAATAAACAGAATGTCTAGTCTAGGACTTATCTCCAAGTGTGGGGGTAAGGTAGAGAAATGTGAAGTTTGTACTCAAACAAAGATCACAAGAAAACCCTTTCCTCGGGTTAATCGAAGTACAGATCTTCTGGAGTTGGTACACTCCGATATCTGTGATTTCAAACAATTCTCTACAAAGGCCATGATGAAGTATTTCATAACCTTCATCGATGACTTCTCAAAGTATGCGTTCGTCTACTTGCTGAAGGCTAAAGACGAAGCATTCGAGAAGTTCAAGGAGTTCAGAGCCGAAGCTGAGTGGCAGACTGGACAACAACTCAAAAAGATAAGAAGTGATCGAGGTGGGGAGTACAGGTCTTATGAATTTGCATCATTCTGTAAAGAACATGGAATTGTCAATAAGACTACGGCTCCGTACTCTCCTCAATCAAACGAAGTAGCAGAGAGGAAGAACAGAACGTTAACAGAAATGATTAACTCAATGTTGTTGACTGCTGATCTTCCTAAGTGCTACTGGGGAGAAGCTGCGTTGATGACCACTTTTATTCTAAATAGAGTGCCTCACTCCTCATGAACTCTGGTTCAAGGTCAGACCTAACTTGAATGTCATTCGAGTGTGGGGGTGTCTGGCATATGTCAAGCTTCAAGATCTGAAGATTCAGAAGCTTGGGACAAGGACTACTAAGACGATCTTCTTGGGGTATGCCAAGAAGAGTGATGCTCGGAGATTTCTTGATATTGAGTCAAATTATATCATTGAATCTCGTGACGCAGAATATTTTGAAGACAAATTTGCAAGGCACAAGAATATTGTTCTTGCGGATGTTCCGGAGAACAATGAGGGTGCGTAAGAAACTGAAGTCTTCAATGAAGATGTGGTCCAAGAAGATGTTGTTGTTGAAACAGCGGTTGAACCAGAACAAGCTGAGCCGTCAGCTAAGCGTGTGAGGAGGCCGAAGGACTTCAGAAGTGACTTTGTTACCTATCATGTGGAAGTTGATCTGCTTACCTATGATGAGGCGATGAAGACCAGAGACGCAGTTTTCTGGAAGGAGGCGATTGACAATGAAATTGATTCTATCACCTCAAATAACACTTGGATGTTGGTTGATCTTCCTGAAGGAGCGAAACCCATCGGATACAAATGGATCTTCAAGAAGAAGATGAAAGCAGATGGAACTATTAATAAGTTCAAGGCTAGGCTGGTAGCCAAGGGGTTTTCTCAGAAGTAGGGGATTGACTATTTTGACACGTATGCTCCAGTAGCTCGGATGACCACCATCAGAATGTTGATTGCTCTCGCAGCAATACATAAGATGGTGATACATCAGATGGATGTGAATACGGCTTTCCTAAATGGCGAGCTGACCGAAGAGATTTACATACAACAGCCAGAGGGATTTGTCATCAGGGGTCTTGAAGACAAAGTTTGCAAGTTGGTGAAATCTTTGTACAGTCTTAAACAGGCTCCCAAGATGTGGCATGAGAAATTTGACAAAGTTATAAGGTCAAATGGCTACATGGTCAGCAATACGGACAAGTATGTTTACACGAAGTTTGTTGATGGAAGAGGTGTGATCGTTTGTCTGTACGTGGACGACATGCTTATCCTAGGTACGGATATTAGCTGTGTCACGGAGACAAAGTAATTCATCTCAAGCAAGTTCAGTATGAAGAACTTGGGGAAAGCTGATGTGATCTTAGGGATCAAGATCATCCGGACAGACACTGGACTAGCGCTGTCACAGTCTCATTATATTGAGAAAATGATCACTCGTTATGGGTATCGGGATCTTCCAGGGATCGATACGCCGTACAGGTGTGATCTGAAGCTGAAGCCTAATTCAGGGAGAGCGTCAGTCAGCTGGAGTATACAAGCGTAATGGAAAGTTTGATGTATGCTACTACTGCCACAAGGCCTGACATAGCTTTTGCCGTGGGAATGCTGAGTCGTTTCACTAGCAACCCAGGTGCTGAACACTGGAAAGCTGTGAAACGAGTTATGAGATATCTCAAGAAGACTCAGACATATGCACTGTACTACAGCGAAGATCCGTCGGTAGTGGAAGGCTTCAGTGATGCCAGCTGGTGCTCAGAGGTGGAGAGCGAGAGGTCCACAGGTGGATTCATTTTTACAATGGGTGGAGCTGCTATATCGTGAAAGTCAAAGAAGCAGACTATGCTCTCACGGTCATCCATGGAATCTGAGTTCTTTGCACTTGATATCGCAGCCAAGGAAGCAGAATGGCTTCGGGAGCTCATGTATGATCTTCCAGTGGTTGAGGCGCAAATACCGGCGATATCAATATACTGCGACAACCAGTCGACTGACTGCGGTGGTGGCATCAAATGACCTCTTCAACGGGAAGAAGAGGACTGTGCGGTTGAAGCACAGGACAGTACACGATCTTATCAAGAGAGGTGTTATTGCAGTAATTGATGTTCGAAGTCAGGAGAACCTGGCGGATCCGTTCACCAAGGGCCTCAAGCGCCAGCTGGTCGATGACACAGCTTGTAAAATGGGCTTGAAGGCATTCTGATATTGTATTATTGTATTCCTACCATAAAGTTTTATGCTATTAGTTCAAAGATTTATCTACTAGGCATCTAGCTTTTGGTTCAAGGGAGGACCAATAATCGAAAGAATATCAGGAACGGTAGGTACATGTTCTATTGGGCATGGAGAGGTTACGGACCTATAACCACTGTTGTCTACTGTTGTTTTCTACGGAAAACGGTTCCTGTGGGAAGGTTGGCTTAATTGCCTTAATGAGTTCTCAGGCAGAGTGAATGCCTGGTGTGCTTTACAGGAAGCACGGTAGAGCAGCACTACAAGGAGTGAAACTCCATGCTATAGTGGGGTGACTCCATGATGAGGTTCCTATATGTGGGGTGCTGCCCAGGAATAGGATAAAGCCTCGGGTTTGTAGGCCAAGTCACAGCGGCGTAGCACCGCAAATAGGCAGTTAGCCTAATGTTGTATGTTAAAATAAAGAGGGGTATAGTCAGCACTACAAAGAGGAGGAGTTTCTCATGTTACAGTGGCACGACACCACGATGAGGTACCCGGTTAGGGATAAAGCCTCGGCCTTGTAAGCCATGTCGTTGTGGTGTAACACCGTAAGGGAGCCTAAGGCTTCATGCTGGGTAGTTTGGCACTACAAAGAGGCAGTTGCCTCATGCTACAGTAGTATGACACTACAAAGGTTCCCAGATATGGGGTGATTCCCAGGGAGGGGTAATGCCTTGTGGCTTTAAGCCATGTCATAGCGGCGTAGCACCACAAGGGAAGCGCAAAGTGCTTTATGCCATGATCTCTTTATAATGAACTCACCTATAGTGTATGGACAAAGAGATATCAGGCCGTCTCTTGAGGGTAAACTTGTAGACGCCCAAAATTATACACTGAAACCAGGCTGGCACAGGGCCTTTAATGTGTAGCCAGAAGCACATGTAACTACATTATATGAATGGAAAGAATTTCAGCTATGATGCAGAATTCAAGGCTTAGTCCATTCTTGTATTATAGTCTATTTTTTGACCCATGTGGGAAGATTCAAGTCGTAAGCGACATCTCTCCTAAATGCATGATGGACAGTTACTGTGGGAAACACTTATACCCATATATAGAGATATGTGGGGGATTGTTGGAGTTTGGCTTTTCCTTTAGAAAACTTTAGTCCCACATCAAAAAAAACAAAGAGATTGTATCTCTATATATTAGCTTTGCTATTATTGGAGATGCACATGTGGTGTGGAGGTGCACATGGGTTTGCCATGTGGGGTTATTTTTCTAATAAAAAAAGGGCTAAAATCAACAATTAAAGCATTCATGCTTTTTGCGCTTGGGAAATTTATTTCCATGGGAGCTAAGCCCCGTAGGGGCTTAGCGACTCGGACTCGGACTCGGGCTCATGAGGCGTAATGTGGCATTTTGTTGGTGCACTTTGCACTTAGCACGTCAGCATCGTCGCTAGGCGCATAGTACGCTTTAGTTGCGCTCGTTGCGCTGCCCAGTTGCGCAAGCCCAGTTGCGCTGCCCAGGTGCGCGCCCAGGTTGTGCTCAGGTTGCGCTTGGGTGCGCTGGATTGTGCTGGATTGTGCTGGGTTGCGCGGGTTGCTCGGGTTGCACGGGCGCGCTGGTTTTGCTGCGTGCACCGTGTGTACAGTGCGTGCAGTGCGTGCAATGCACGCAGTGTGTGCAGTTCAGTGCGCGCTCTGTCGCACAGAGTACAAGAAGCTCGAGGTGTATGCGCAGTTGGCGTAACTTGCAGCAGAACGTGCGTTTGCATGTTCTGGGCAGTTGCTACATGTTCGGGGTAGTTTTTACCACGTCCCTAACTTTGTGGCAACCGAACAGTTGCTGCAGGGCCTATATAAGGCATCCTCTCTCTCTCTCTCTCAAGGAAGATACAAGAAAGAGAAGCCACCACAGAAAGTTTACGAAGTATTTTTTAGCACAAGTAAACAGAGAATTCAGAAGTGTTCTTTAACACAGTTCTGATCGAAAGAATTCCAGCAGCCTTCGAGAGAGAGAGGAAAGGCGCCGCACCAGCGTTGCTTTTGCACGGGAGTTCATGTCCATTCGAGGAGTCAGAAGAGCAGGAGTGTTCCAAGTTCTCCGACGAACTTGCTGGTTCCTGGAAGCTGTTCGTGTAGGGCGAATAAAGCTTTGAGCAACGGTGATCATTCACCCCAGCAGGCCATTTTCCACCTTTCGCCTGTCATCTTCTTCGCTGCTGTGATTACGAAATCTTTTTAGGTTCTCGTATATCATACGTTGCTGTGGATTACGAAATCTTTTTAGATTCTCGTAATACTTATAACAAGATCTTTTTAGATCTTCGTTATACTCGCACAACCTTCCTAGAAGTGGTGCGTTGGAACATTGTTTTTACAATTGTTTCATCTTCCCAGTTTTCCATCGAAAAATTATGCCCCGACAATAACATATATATATATATATATATATATATATATATATATATATATATATATATATATATATATATATCAGCGCCGCTTTCAAACTGCCTGCAGGCTGCTGGAGCAGGGGGCACGTGGCTCCATCGGACAGCGGGCTCACATTGGAGGGCGTGTCTATGCTTGGCGCAGTCAAATGGTTGGCGCAGTCAAGCTGTTGCGTCCATCTCGAGCTAGTCCCTTTGAGACGCAGTTCAGGTGTTCCCCCACTTTTTTTTGCGGGCCCGGGTAGCCACGTGACCACCTCGGGTTGTGGACCCGCTTTGGTAGCCGCATCAGACCCGTGCGCAGCCCATCTTGCGGTTTCTGATGTCCCGACCTGCTCCTCAGGCGCAGGCTCCGAGTGTGCGCCCTCCTGGCGCACCTCCCTATTGCCTTTTGGTGCAACCTGGGGAGTATCCCTCTAGCCTCTTGGCGCCATCGGGGGACTCTCCCCCTAGCCTCTTGGCGCCATTGGAGACTCCTTCCCTAGCCTCTTGGCGCATCTTGGAGATTCCTCCCCTAGCCTCTCGGCGCCTCCAGGGGCCCTTCCTCCTTGCCTCTTGGCGCGTCAAGGGCCCCGCACCGGGAGAGGGCTTTCCGGGGCCTCTCTCGAGTTGGCGCAACCTGTAGACATTCCTCGCCCGGACCCAACCCAGCACAGCTTTCCAGGGTTGGCGCAACCTGGCGCCCTCCCTAATGACCCTTCAACGCTCCAAGTGTCGCCCATTACTCACTCTCCCTTGCGACTCCAGAAGTCTCTACCCGCTGGCATTCATCTCTCACCCCCCCACCCACCCTCCGAGGTTCCCCCCAGAGTCCCCCCCCCGAGCATCCCCAGCTCTTATGCCGAGGCTTTAAGGCCCGATCGTGGGAGGCAATTTCCAACAGCGACAGTGGAGATCCAGCTTCCGGACTTAGAGTTCCTGCCTCCATCCGACGGTGATCCCATCCGGGTCCCCTTCGCTGCGTCGGAGATCTCCTCCATATCCTCTTCCTTCTCTAAGTCGTTCGTGCTCAAATTTGGATCCGGTTGCCCGAAGATCTCCATTGCCTCGAAAGCCGTCGCAAAGTAGGGCCTCTCCGCAGCCTACCGGGTCGCTCCGCTCGACCCCAAGCATATGCTATTATACCTCTCATCCGATTCGGACTATGCGATAGTCCGGGTCAAGGGCACAGCCAGAATGGGCACGCAGATTGCTAAAGTGGTCAAATGGTCCCCCGAATTCAACCCAAAAATTGACTCAACAATCATTTCTACATGGATCACCCTTCCCAACCTTCCTCTGGTTTGCTTCCCCGCAGCTGCACTCAAACGGATTGCCAGCTCCTTTGGGACCCTGGTAGCCATCGCTGAAGAAACTAGCAACCTCTCTAAGTGCAACTACGTGAAGATATGTGTGGAGTTAGACCTCTCGAACGACCCCCCCCCCAAACTTATAGAGATCGAGCTCGGAGACCAAACTCATAGCCAATCGCTGGTTTACGACAACAATATCATCTTTTGCAAACACCGCCAGATGAGCGGACACCTAATCCAGCACTGCTTCCGCGCCCACCCCGAACTAAAGAAAACAATCCCGCGCACACCACGTGCGTCTATTGCTCAAAGAGACCCCGTCATCATCATCCATAAATCAAATCCCGACCCCCTCCCTCAGATTGAAGCTCGGCCAAGCCCCCACCCTCATACAACCGTCACGACCAGCTCCGCTATCGTCCCTTTCACTTCCTCCATCCTCTTCCTCCATAATTCGTTCGAACTCCTCTCAGGCACTACTTTCGATGACCCCACAATGAATCCAGTGAACCCCCTTCCACCACCACCGGTAAACAAGATTCCCCCAAGACCAACGGTCTCACACACCATCCAAGCGCAGAAAGCGCCCTAATCCTCCAACACCCCAACCCGCCCGAGATCATCTTACCACAACCCCACGAGGCCTCTCACTCCACCCAACCACCCGCCAACCACCCTCAACAACCTGGAGAGGACTCGTCGGTGAACAACTCTGAGCAGTTCGAGGAACACCAGTCTCCTGACGCTGACCCCAAGTGCCCCTCATCCGACCCGACCTTCCCCAGGGCAGACTCAGAGCCCCCTCGACATCCTCCCACTCACCCAAAGGATGCTCAAACCACTTTCAGCCACACTTTAACCGACAGATTTTGGCAAGCCAAGGAGCAGGCTTTCTGGACCGAGGCAACCCCTTATGCGCCCTAGAAGAACAAGACAACGATTGACCTATCACCGCCGCTAACGTCGATGGAAGCAGCGATCAGGATCGGACAAACAAAGATACCGGAAGCAACGGACCCACTAGCATACTTACAAAAAAAACCTCTTCCAAGAAGAACAAGAACAATAAAAAAAAAATGACGGCAAGGACTACTAGGTCCACCATGAAGCACATTCACCCCAAACCCATTTTCTCATCCGATGCTTAACATCATCTCCTAGAATGTGGGGGGTCGGCAACAAACCGACGATGAACAGAATCTTCAGCCTCAAGAAGACTTATCGTATAGACCTCTTAATCATTATCGAACCAAAAATCCTTCAAAATAGAATAAAAGCCACTCAACTCAAGTTAGGGTTCCCGCATGCCATCGCTGGCGGCAATGACACCTGGATCTTACTTGCTCAAGACTTCAAATTTGGCATCATCCACGACTCACCCCAGGCTCTTACTTGTTGGATCGAACACCCGGCCGTCAAGTCCCGTTTCGTCATTTCCGCTGTCCATGGAAGTTGCAACATCCTCGAGCGCAAATTGCTCTGGGCTGACCTTCTGGTGGTCCGTCCCCACGGGAACCTCACCCCAATCCTCTTTCACGACAGTGCGTTCACCTGGTGCAACATCTCCGAGCGCAGATTGCTCTGGGCTGACCATGGAGAAGTCTGGTGGTCGCCCTCCACCCCAGCCAGCGATGGATGATTTTAACAACTTTATCTTTCATGGGAACCTCACCCCAATCCCCTTTCATGGTAGTGCGTTCACCTGGTACAACATGCAGGAGGGTCATCGGCGACAGTACTCCCGCCTAGATCGGGCGATGATCAATGAATGCTGGTCCGACATGGGCATGATCAATAACCTCTCTCATCTGAACTCTACTGAATCGGATCACTCCCCTCTTTTTGTCCAGATCAGCAACAATCACACCAGCAACAAGAAAGCTTTCCGCTTCCTAGACTTTTGGCGACATCACCCTCAATTCCAAAATATCGTTACTTCTGCTTGAAATTCCGTTTCAGCTCTTGACCCTCTGGCCCGGATGGCGGCTAAGCTTAAAGCCACTCGTAAGGCTCTCTTGTCATGGAGCAAAGAGGCCTACGGCGACATCTTCCAAGCTATCAGGGAGGCGGAGGACGACGTCACCTGCGCGGAGTCCTCATTCGTCATCAACAGTTCCCCGGAGGCCCGCGCCTCCCTCAACCTCGCCAGAGCTCTTCTTAAATCCAGGCTGAGAGTAGAGAACGAATTCTGGAGGCAAAAAGTCCGAACGACCTGGGATACCGACGGTGACCGGAATTCCAGGTTTTTTTATGCATGTGTCAAAGGATGCAGGTACAAATTAAAATTACACCAGATTCTCGACGACAACAGCAACCTAGTAGATGACTAGGCCGATATTCAGGCTGCGGCTGTGAACTTTTACTCCAACCTCTTCACCAAAGAACGGTTCATTAAAAACGCGATGCTATTGTCGGTTATCCCTTCCCTAATTAGCGAAAACGATAATACGACCCTGCTGGCTACCACTTCGGAGGAGGAGGTCAAAACATCGGTCTGGTCCATTAACGAGCACAGTGCCCCGGGGCCGGACGGTTTCAACGGAGTCTTTTTCAGAGCTTGCTGGGACATCATTAAAACTGACTTAATCGAAGCCACTATTGCCTTTCTCTAAGGGGCCAGATATCCTAATTCGATTTCCTGTGCCAACATCATCCTTATCCCCAAGAAAGACAATCCAGAAACCTTTAAAGACTTCCGTCTGATCAGCCTCTGTACCTTCACCAACAAGATCATATCAAAGATCGTCACCAATCGGATGTCCGATCTCCTCCCCAAGATCATTTTCGAAGAGCAGAGCGGGTTTGTCAAGGGCCGCAATATTACTGACAACATCCTCCTTGCACAAGAGATGATTACGTGCATGAAGTTCCCGTCGAGGGGGGAAAACATGGCCATCAAACTAGACATGGAAAAAGCGTACGACCGTATGGACTGGCAATTCATGATCTGGGTTTTCAGGGCCTTTGGTTTCTCCGAACCATGGATTGACATCGTCTTCAGATCTATCAACAATGTGTGGTTCTCCACCGATATCAATGGCCAGGCTGCGAGTTTCTTTCGTTCCACTCGCGAGGTTAGACAGGGGGATCCGCTCTCTTCTACCATTTTCATCATTGCGGCCGAAGCCCTTAGCAGAAGCCTCAATAGCATGCCCAGAATGTCCGCCTTCAACCACTTCCACACCACCACCAACTGTCCACTTATCACTCACCTGGTTTATGCAGACGACATCCTCATCTGTCATGCCCCAGAACCAGAATACTGGAGAGCGGGAAAATGACTCAGCCAACTACGTATTACGGGTGGATGAATACCGTATAATACGATCAATGCTGTCTAACCAGACGAGGGGGTGCATACTACATAAAAGTCTTACTATGGTCACTTCACATCTATTGTCTCAATCATATAAACAAGAAGCAAAAATAGAGAACATGTAAGATAAAGCAGTAAGGCGTCCCAAACGCTTAGTCAAAATGTTCTTGAGATCTGGCTTTACAAAACATAGCCAGATGGTATAGTAACATATACACAATTGTTATCAGTTGCAGTCTGACTTAATTACAATTATGTAAAAGTAAGTGCAAGACAATCCGACTAACATGTCGGTGCCAAACGGCTAAGTATGAAGTAAATAACAAAATGAGTGGTGAAGTAAGGAACCCACTCGAGTCCTCCTGTGATCATTCCCCTAGTATTGACCATCTTGGAGGTAGAAGTAAGCTGGATCCTCGGGGACCGGCTCTAAATCTGGCCATGCAAAACCAGAGAGGTTAGACCTCTAATAGCAAGTACCACAAGGAAGGACGATATGAAGGATTAGACCAGTAATAAGAGAATATGATAATAGATCTCTGCTATCTACTAGGATTCATATAACATTACGACACTTCGAACCAACCTCCCAACCAAACAAGGACAGAAGTTGGCCCGTCATGTCCTGACATTCTGATCATCTCAGTTAGGCAACAGAGTAGGTACAGTACACAAACAAATCATCTTGAACGGTCAATCAACTACTACGGCTTGCTATTGTGAGTCCCAAGTTATCCTGGAATTATGCAATAAAGATTCCTCAGTTCTTACTATGTGCGTGCAAGGCTAGTCTATCCAATCAATCAATTGCGCCAATCATGTAATTAGATGAGTCCCAGCGGGACGCCCGTCGTTAATATAGCATGTATAATTTAATAATATAAGCAGGTACCGTTTCCTGCTCGTGTGACAGATTTACAGTATCTGTGGGAACCAGCCAGCCTGTCGGGCACTACTAGTCCCAAGAGGGCTGCCATGTAAGAACTCGGGAATCCATTCTCTCCATGCCATCATTATTTTATTTAACTTAAAGCCTCTACGTTAAGCGAAATCCCATGCCGTGGATCATGGTCATTCAAATGAGTACTTTTGTACGGGGTACGATATGCGCAACTCTACAACGATACCCGTGCGGCTATGTTGTAGGTCTTATATAGCGTAATGCAACAATCAAATCTAACCACGGAGTAATCATGCCTTGACCATAAAGTACACATGCTATTTTTGTAAGATAAATAATAACTAAATAAATAAATAAATAATTTGAAGTCTGCATGTGCCTGTATGCCAATATTCGGGATTGGCTAATCGATTGCAATAGTTCATTACATGAACGTGTCTCATTCATTCAATTCAATAAGACGACTAGCCAGTCTCTTAGTTCCAACTAGGAACGCATGATCAATTATTAGTCAATGTCACAATCATTATCAATGGTGACAAGGCATGAAAATCAAATAGTATTCAGTGGGGTCGAGTCTATAACTCCTCAGAGTTAAGTTCCAACCTTACTGGGTATCCATAGATCAATCAGGACACAAGGCGCATTCCACATAACAATCTGTATTAATGATATTAACATATCATGATGTTATCAAGTTCATGCCAAAAGGCGTAAGGATATAATAGAAGAATTATCATGCCATCATTAAATGAATAAGTTATAGAGCAAATAGTAACACCCAGGTCAGGAAGTCACGCCAACAAGTCTATGCTAAGGCCAAAAGTCATGCCAACGAGTCTAGGCTAAGGCCAACAAGTCACGCCAAGTCTAGTAGGAGTGAGCGTGAAAAGTAATTCACGCAAGGGAAATTCACGCACGCACAGCGTGAGCGTGAAAAGGGAGCGTGAAAAGGGAGCGTGAAAAGTGATAAGAAATTCACGTACGCATGCAAACATGGTGCGTAACTCAAATGTCACGCTGGCTCGTAAAGGTGTGAGCATGACTAAAAATTCATGCTGATACGCAAGAACGTGTGCGTGACTAAGAATTCATGCACGCACGTAAGAACGTGTACGTGACTAAAAATTCTCACACTCATATAAGAACGTGAGCGTGACTAAAATTCACGCAGACACATAATAACGTGAGCGTGACTCAAAATACACGCTAACACGAAAAGACGTGTGCGTGACTGAAAATACACGCTAACACATAAGAACGTGAGCGTGACTAAAATTCACGCAGACACGTAATAACATGAGCGTGACTCAAAATATACGCTAACACGTAAAGACGTGTGCATGACTGAAAATATACGCTAATACGTAAGAACGTGAGCGTGACTGAAAATACACGCACGCACGCAATAACGTGAGCGTGACTCAAAATACACGCTAACACGTAAAGACGTGTGCGTGACTAAAAATACACGCTAACACGTAAGAACGTGAGCGTGACTGAAAATACATGCACGTACGTAAGAACGTGAGCGTGACTAAAAACTCACGCTGGCACGTAAGAACGTGTGCGTGACTGAACCTTCGTTCCAGCCAGAAATGAAGTTCCCAGCCAGAAAGCACGCCAGGTTGGGAGATCAAAACCCATGGACAACCGAGAACACAAACACTTAGATCTGGGAAAAACAAGCCAACGAAATAAAAAATACTAAGTACTAAACTCTCTCAGGATCATGAGAGGAAGAGAAATGAACCATAAAAATGGTTCTCCAAGTGGAAGCAAGAAGCAAGATGTACTTGCCTGCTGTTGGTTGGTGGAGAGAGTGATGAGGAAGAAGAAGAAGTAATGGTGAAGAATGAGAGTTATGAGGAGAGAGAAGGAGATGGGAGCTTAAATAGAAAGGGTGGTCGTAGGTGGGGTTCTATTGGGTCGGGTTCACATGGATCCAACCAATGCAACCCGAAAGCAAAGCAGAGAGGTTAAAAGCAGAAAATAAATGCAGGAATAAAATTGTAGGAAATAAAATACAGATAATTAATTAACATAAAATTAAAGGAATTTAAATACATGATAATACACGATAAATATTAAATAAATATATACGAGTAGTACATGTATAAAAATACGCATTCTTTTATAAAAATACGTATTCTGGGAATGGGGAGTGACATCTCTACCCACCTTAGAAAAATTCCATCCTCAGAATTTCAAATCCAAGCAGGTAGAAATATCGGAGCTAAACTAATACAAGCAATTCTAGTGAGCAAGCAATCATTATTACCATATCAAAAGCAGGTACTATATATGTAAATTCATCAATCCACGATATCAAGTAGCTCTACCCATAAGGTGACAAGCATGAAGAATCAGGACAATCAAGGTATACAGAAAGAGATATACCTTGTGAGTCAAACAGGTGTGGATACCGTGATCGGATATCATCCTCACGTTCCCACATTGACTCTTCCAAGGAGTGATGACCCCAAGAAACACGGACAAGACTAATTGTTCGGTTCTTAAGTATCTTCTCTCTTCGGTCCAAAATGGACACAGGCTGTTCCTCGTAAGACAGGTTGGTACCAACAACCAGCTCCGAATGATCGAGGACATGGCTTGGGTCCGATACATACCTACGTAATTGAGATACATGAAACACGTCATGCACCTCTCGTAATGAAGGTGGGAGGGATAAACGATAAGCAACATCGCCTATCCGATCAAGGATAACAAATGGGCCCACGTACCGCGGACTCAATTTCCCGCGAACGCCAAATCTAATGACCCCACGAGTAGGTGAGATCCGCAAGAATACGTGGTCCCCAACAGAGAACTCTAATGGCCTACGATGCTGGTCCGCCCAATGACGATGTCGGTCCTGCGCAACTCGAAGTCGCTCTCCAATTCCCTTAACCACTTCAACCGTCTGAATAGTCATTTCTGGGCCTAACATCTTCCTCTCTCCGATATCATCCCATACAAGCGGTGACCTGCACTTCTTACCATATAGTGCTTCAAATGGCGCCATCTGGATACTGGCTTGATAACTATTGTTGTATGAGAACTCGACTAAGTGCAGGTGACTCTCCCAAGACCCTCCAAAATCTAGAGTGCAAGCTCGCAACATATCTTCTAAAGTCTGAATCGTTCTTTCTGATTGCCCATCCGTCTGCGGATGGTAGGCCATGCTAAACCTTAACTTGGTACCCAGACTATGATGTAAGCTCTTCCAGAAATGTGATGTAAAGTGGGTATCTCGATCCGACACAATACTGACAGGAACTCTATGCTGCCTGACTATCTGTTGCATATACAACTCTGCCAACTTTTTTGTAGATTGTTCTACTCTGAAAGGAAGAAAGTGTGCTACTTTCGTAAGTCGGTCCACTATCACCCAAATAGCGTCCTTACCACTTGGTGATCTCGGTAAATCGGTCACAAAGTCTATTGTAATATGCTTACATTTCCATTCCGGAATAGGAAGCGATTGCAATAACCCAGCTGGCCTCTGCTGTTCTGCCTTCACTTGCTGACATACCAAGCAACGGGAAACAAATCTAGCTATCTCCCTCTTCATCCCGTTCCACCAGAAATGATGTTTGATATCTTGGTACATCTTGGTCCCTCCAGGATGAATAGAATACTGAGAACTGTGAGCTTCTGCTATAACCTCCTGTCTGATATCTCTACTAGGCACACATAGACGTGATCCAAACCTAAGTGTACCATCTTCATGAATTCTCATCTCCTTCCTGAGTCCTGACTCACACTCTGCCTTAAGCTTCTGAATCCTTGGGTCTTGTGCCTGAGCTGCCTTGATCCTGTCTACCAAGTCGGATTGAACTTGCAGACTTGTTAGAACTCCTACATCACTAGGAAGTATAACTTCGATGCCCATCTCTTGAAGGTCTTCTAAGATATGCCTCTGTGTTGTCAACATAAATGCGCCGCCTCTCCTGCTAAGAGCGTCTGCTACTACATTTATCTTGCATGGATGATACTGAAGCTCCACGTCATAATCCTTAATCAACTCCAACCATCTTCTCTGCCTCATGTTTAGTTCCTTCTGAGTAAAGATGTACTTCAGACTTTTATGGTCCGTGTACATATCCACTCGATCACCATATAAGTAATGCCTCCATAGCTTCAAAGCAAATACTACTGCCGCCAACTCCAAGTCATGAGTTGGATAATTCTTCTCGTAGTCCCGAAGCTGCCTAGATGCATATGCTATCACCTTCCCATGCTGCATAATGACACATCCAAGTCCTTTATCTGACGCGTCATAATATACTGTAAAACCTCCGGGTCCAACTGGCAATGTAAGAATAGGTGCTGATATCAACTTCTGCTTCAAAGTCTTAAATGATGCCTGACATTCTGCCGACCAAACGAATGGTACATCCTTCCGGGTCAAGCGGGTCATGGGTGCTGAAAGCCTTGCAAAGTCTGACACAAACCTTCTGTAATATCCTGCCAATCCCAAGAAACTCCGCACATCTGCTACGGTCTTGGGTACTGGCCAACTTTCTACTGCTTCTATCTTCTTGGGATCTACTGCTACTCCAGCTCCTGATATGATGTGACCCAAAAATGAAATGTGATCCGACCAAAACTCACACTTACTGAGCTTGGCATACAACTGGTTCTCTCTCAGAACCTGCAACACTTTCCTGAGGTGGTCTTCATGCTCCTCTTCACTAGCAGAGTATACGAGAATGTCGTCAAGAAACACAACGACAAACTGGTCTAAGTATGGCATAAAGATGCGATTCATCAAATCCATGAATATCGCTGGAGCATTGGTCAAACCAAACGGCATTACTAAGAACTCATAATGCTCATACTTTGACCTGAACGCTGTCTTGGGAATATCTTCCTTCCGAACCCTCACCTGGTGGTACCCTGAACGAAGATCTATCTTGGAGAAAACTCTAGCTTTGCTCAACTGATCAAATAAGTCGTCGATCCTGGATAATGGGTACTTGTTCTTCACTGTTGCCGCGTTAAGCTTCCTGTAGTCAATACACAATCTGGATGACCCATCCTTCTTCCCCACAAGTACCACTGGTGCTGCCCATGGTGACACGCTAGCTTGGATGAACTTCTTCTCCTTCAGTTCCTCTATGTGCTGGTATACCTTGGCCTGCTCTGAATCCGCCATTCTGTAAACTCGATCTGATATCGGTTTAGTTCCTGGTGCCAATTATATACTGAACTCAATATCCCTAATCGGTGGTAGACCTAGAAGTTCTTCGGGAAATACATCTAGAAATTCTTCAACTACCTTCGGAATCTGAACTTCTTCCATTGTCGTTACTACTCCCTGCTCTTGCTGAGTTGCCTCTGATCTGACTAAGGTGAACCGCTCCATGCCTGGAATATCAAAAGATACACTTCCTCTACGACAATCTATTGTCACATGACTGTCTTTCAGCCAGTCCATTCCTAAGATAACATCGAAATTTCCAACAGGAAATTCTATCAACCGGGCGGGTAAGGAATGCCCGCAAACTACAATGCTACATGCTAAAATAACTCTACTAACTCCTACGAGCCCATTACCAGTGAGTATATTCAACCTCCCTGGCAATGCCTCGAACTCCATTCCTAGTCGTGTCGCAAATTATGCAGATATAAATGAATGGGATGCTCCCGAATCAAACAATGCCGTTGCGGGATATGAGGCGACGAGAATGTTACCTGCTACAACATCTCCCGATGACAATGCCTCCTCCAAGGACAGAGTGAATGCTTGCCCTCGACCTCCTTGCTGGTTTCCATGCTGCGGCCTAGCCTGCTGCTGCTGCTGGCCCCTTCCTTGATGATGCTGGAGTGGTCTATGCTGGTGTTGCTGCATCGGCGGCCCCTGCTGCCGAAACATCTGAGCCTGCGGCAGTAACGGACGCTGCGCCAACGGCCTTACTGCCACCGCTGGTCCTCGATACTGGCCTGCCCCTGGTGTTGGCAAAGCAGGAAACTGCTGCACTAGTCCTCCTGACCTCGAATTCATGGGACATGTGGTAACCCGATGGTCTGGATTTCTACATATCAGACACAGTCCATTCAATGTCCGACACACATCTCTAGTGTGCCCCATCTTCCCACAATAAGTGCAGCCCGCCGGGGGTTGCTAGTTCTTCCTTTGTTGCTGTTGCTGCTATCTGGGTGGTGGTGCTGGTCCTCGTATCGCCATATCGTGGATACGAATACCAGTGGATGGTGCTGTTGTTCGGGGCGCTGCTCCCCCTCCTCCTTCAATCTGACTGTGGGATCTCTTCTGTCCCCCAGTCCTTACCGCAAGCCTCTGAATGGTGATCTCATGCCTTCGAGTTGCCGTCAATACTTCGTCAAAAGTTTGGTAATTGTGCCCCTCTATCAATTGCAAAAGTTCAAGATGAAACCCTTGCTGAAACCTCATGGCCCTCTGGCTCTCTGTTGCTACCATCTCTGGGGCGAATCTACTCAATCTGCAGAACTCCGCTGCATAAGCATCTACAGTCTTGCCGGCCTGCCTGAGGCTGATAAACTTCTGTTGTAGCTCAAACCGTGCCACAACTCCATAGTACTTGGTCTTGAATCTGGCAGTGAAATCGTCCCAAGCCACAGGACGTCTGATGCCCACTTCCTCTGATTCCCACTAATCACGTGCGAGATCCTGAAGTAACAACTTTACTAGATCCACACGCTCTTCTGCCGGTACCTTAGCTGTTGTCAAAATAGCCTCAATATCCTTAAGCCATGCATCTGCTGAGATGGCATCCTCCGTGCCCTCGAAACGGCGGAGGTTGTACTTACAAAACCTGGCTGATGCTCCTGAATCAGTCCTCACTCCTCTTTCCAAAGCCGTCTGCAATCCTTGGTTGAGCAACACATTCTGCTCTTGTAGCTGAGTGTGCATGCGCTGCTGGGCCAACATCTGATGTTGCTGAGTAGCCATCATGCCTCTCATGATCTCCAGAAGGGCTGGTGTGTCCACTTGGGTAGGTGGAACTGTTGGTGGTGGTGGAACATCCGGATACTGCGATCCAGCTGCTGCTTCCACTATCACTTCTTCATGGGTAGCCTCCTGAGGTGAGACTGGCCCTTGTTGCTGACCAGCATGGCCAGGTTGTCCATGTTGCCCCTGCTGTTGTCCAGCTCTGACCGATGCGGACGAAGTGCCCCTAAGAAAAGGGACAAGAGAACAATCAAACAACCGGACATGAAGGATCAATGAAGTCAAAGGATACCGGAATGTCAAGCAAGGGTTGAGAATAACGAATCATGAGATCAAGGAGGGAACACATGTGATTGAGACATCCTATAAATCAAAACACCCCACAAGTCTGAAATCAGACCTGCATGGGCCACCACTAAAATCTTGTCACGCCCCAGAACCAGAATACTGGAGAGCGGGGGAATGACTCAGCCAGCTACGTATTACGGGTAGATGAATACCGTATAATATGATCAATGCTGTCTAACCAGACGAGGGGGTGCATACTACATGAAAGTCTTACTATGGTCACTTCATATCTATTGTCTCAATCATACAAACAAGAAGCAAAAATAGAGAACATGTAAGATAAAGCAGTAAGGCGTCCCAAACGCTTAGTCAAAATATTCTTGAGATCTGGCTTTACAAAACATAGCCAGATGGTATAGTAACATATACACAATTGTTATCAGCTGCAGTCTGACTTAATTACAATTATGTAAAAGTAAGTGCAAGACAATCCGACTAACATGTCGGTGCTAAACGGCTAAGTATGAAGTAAATAACAAAACGAGTGGTGAAGTAAGGAACCCACTCGAGTCCTCCTGCGATCATTCTCCTAGTATTGACCATCTTGGAGGTAGAAGTAAGCTGGATCCTCGGGGACCGACTCTAAATCTGGCCATGCAAAACCAGATAGGTTAGACCTCTAATAGCAAGTACCACAAGGAAGGACGATATGAAGGATTAGACCAGTAATAAGAGAATATGATAATAGATCTCTGCTATCTACTAGGATTCACATAACATCACGACACTTCGAACCAACCTCCCAACCAAACAAGGACAAAAGTTGGCCCGTCATGTCCTGACATTCTGATCATCTGAGTTAGGCAACAGAGTAGGTATAGTACACAAACAAATCATCTTGAACGACCAATCAACTACTACGGCTTGCTATTGTGAGTCCCAAGTTATCCTGGAATTATACAATAAAGATTCCTCAGTTCTTACTATGTGCGAGCAAGGCTAGTCTATCCAATCAATCAATTGTGCCAATCATGTAATTAGACGAGTTCCAGCGGGACGCCCGCCGTTAATATAGCATGTACAATTTAATAATATAAGCAGATACCGTTCCCTGCCCGTGTGACAGATTTACAGTATCTGTGGGAACCAGCCGGCCTGTCGGGCACTACTAGTCCCAAGAGGGCTGCCATGTAAGAACTCGGGAATCCATTCTCTCCATGCCATCATTATTTTATTTAACTTAAAGCCTCTACGTTAAGCGAAATTCCATGCCGTGGATCATGGTCATTCAAATGAGTACTTTTGTACGGGGTACGATATGCGCAACTCTACAACGATACCCGTGCGGCTATGTTGTAGGTCTTATATAGCGTAATGCAACAATCAAATCTAACCACGGAGTAATCATGCCTTGACCATAAAGTACACATGCTGTTTTTGTAAGATAAATAATAACTAAATAAATAAATAAATAATTTGAAGCCTGTATGTGCCTGTATGCCAATATTTGGGATCGGCTAATCGATTGCAATAGTTCATTACATGAACGTGTCTCATTCATTCAATTCAATAAGACGACTAGCCAGTCTCTTAGTTCCAACTAGGAACGCATGATCAATTATTAGTCAATGTCACAATCATTATCAATGGTGACAAGGCATAAAAATTAAATAGTATTTAGTGGGGTCGAGTCTATAACTCCTCAGAGTTAAGTTCCAGTCTTACTGGGTATCCATGGATCAATCAGGACACAAGGCGCATTCCATATAACAATCTGTATTAATGATATTAACATATCATGATTTTATCAAGTTCATGCCAAAAGGCGTAAGGATATAATAGAAGAACGTGTGCGTGACTAAGAATTCACGCACGCACGTAAGAACGTGTGCGTGACTAAAAATTCACGCACTCATATAAGAACGTGAGCGTGACTAAAATTCACGCAGACACGTAATAACGTGAGCGTGACTCAAAATACACGCTAACACGAAAAGACGTATGCGTGACGGAAAATACACGCTAACACGTAAGAACGTGAGCGTGACTAAAATTCACGCAGACACGTAATAACGTGAGCGTGACTGAAAATACACGCTAATACGTAAGAACGTGAGCATGACTGAAAATACACGCACGCACGCAATAACGTGAGCGTGACTCAAAATACACGCTAACACGTAAAGACGTGTACGTGACTAAAAATACACGCTAACACGTAAGAACGTGAGCGTGACTGAAAATACACGTACGCACGTAAGAACGTGAGTGTGACTAAAAACTCACGCTGGCACGTAAGAACGTGTGCGTGACTGAACCTTCGTTCCAGCCAGAAATGAAGTTCCCAGCCAGAAAGCACGCCAGGTTGGAAGATCAAAACCCATGGACAACCGAGAACACAAACACTTAGATTTGGGAAAAATAAGCCAACGAAATCAAAAATACTAAGTACTAAACTCTCTCAGGATCATGAGAGGAAGAGAAATGAACCATAAAAATGATTCTCCAAGTGGAAGCAAGAAGCAAGATGTACTTGCCTGCTGTTGGTTGGTGGAGAGAGTGATGAGGAAGAAGAAGAAGTAATGGTGAAGAATGAGAGTTATGAGGAGAGAGAAGGAGATGGGAGCTTAAATAGAAAGGATGGTAGTAGGTGGGGTTCTATTGGGTCGGGTTCACTCGGATCCAACCAATGCAACCCGAAAGCAAAGCAGAGAGGTTAAAAGCAAAAAATAAATACAAAAATAAAATTGCAGGAAATAAAATACAGATAATTAATTAACATAAAATTAAAGGAATTTAAATACAGGATAATACACGATAAATATTAAATAAATATATACGAGTTGTACATGTATAAAAATATGCATTCTTGTATAAAAATACGCATTCTGGGAACGGGGAGTGACATCATCTTCTCCTCTGGAGACAGCGGATCGATCGACGTAGTCTTGAGTTATATCGCCAGATACACCACCTGCTCCGGTCAGCACGACAACAACAACAAGAGCGTCATCTACATCCATCACAAACCTGACAGAACCCGCTCAACTCTGCTCACCAACATGACCTCCTTCAGCACCGCCTATCCACCCTTCCTTTATCTTGGGTGCCCACTGGTGTACGGTAAGGCCAACTCAGGAATATACGAGCACCTCGTAGACAAAATCCGCAAACTCATCGCAGGATGGCACAACGCAACATTATCCCCGGGGGACAAAACGATTCTCATCAAACATGTTCTATTGTCCATCCTAATATACACCCTGGCCGTTTGCTCCCCTCCCAAGAAGGTGCTCCACTCTCTCGAATCCCTCTTCGCCAAGTTCTTCTGGGGTCACAGCGATGGCAAGGACAAACATCACTGGGCCGGCTGGGAGACGATGGCCAAATCCACGGAAGAAGACGGTCTGGGATTCAGCAGACTTTCCCACATCGCGGACACCTGCTCCTTTAAGTTATGTGGAAGCTGCACACCGAGACCTCCCTATGGAAGAAGTTCATGAGAGCCAGGTACTCCATATTCTCCCACTACAAGAAAAAGCATATTTTTCGGCAACGCCTTATGGCAACATAAAATGTTGCCATATAACATAGTTATAATACGACAACATTAATATTGCCTTAATAAACAAGTTGGTTTATGGCAACAAATAATGTTGCCTATAATTGTCACACTTTATTTGGCAGTAAGGACGCATGCCATATTTAATGGAAACGTTTATGGCAACAATAACGCATGCCATATTTGATCTCAATATATTATGGCAAGCTAGATTTGTGACATAATATATTACGATCAAATATGGCAATATTTTACGTTGCCATAAAATAATTAGTTTATGGAAAAAATGTTACCCCAAAATATGTAATATATTTTTCCTCCATGAACAAAATAAAATGACAATATTTTATTTGTTTACTTTTGGAAACTTTTTTGTGGTTTAATGAGAATAAAAAAAATCGTGTCTATACATAAGACCGGCGGGAACATAAAAAGTTGAAATATTTTTTCTCCTTTATTATTTTGCCAAATCCTAATTCTTATTCTCTCTCAATCTAGGTCTCTCTTTAAACTTTGGTTCTCTTTACCCCTTTAACCTAGGTCTCTCTTCCCCTTCTTCAACCTAGGTATTTCTTTAACCTCCATTTCTATTTTTTTGTTTCTTTCATATGTGGATTTCTTTTGGGAACGAGAAGCTTTGGATTTTGGGTTCTGAGAGCCTCTAGTAGAAGGTCACTGCTGCCATCGAGTCCGAGTGATCGACGACTGATCGGTATGGATAATTATTTAAAATGTTACTTTATTTTGTGTTCTAATTTTTTGTTAATAAATGTGTTTGATCAAATTGTAAAAAATTTCTCCAACTAAATTACTCTGAAACACACGATGGAATTTTTCTCCTTTATTTTCTACATTACTCATGGAACCTGAACCTTTAAACATTCTATTATCACTTCTTCTAAAAAGATTTAGAGGAAATAAGATTTGATAATTTTTTTGATAATGAGTTTGCAAATATTTTTCTAAATATTAATTAGGTTTGTTTTTTACTTGATTATCATCCTAATAGTTCTACAATATACTGTTGAATATTTTACCATATATCCATGAAGATAAAATAAATCTTTTCTTTGTTTAGGATTCGATTCACTAGAATCCGAATATTCTTTTAATTATCTATGGAAGGTTAAGATTTTTTTTTTTTACAGCTATATATGAAAGGTTGAGAACCATATATGCATATAATATTCTTTTAATTATCTATGGAAGATTTTTTTAGAGCCATCTTTGGAAGGTTGAGAACCATCTATCCATAGAATATTATTTTAATTATCTATGGAAGATTTTTTTTACAGCCACCTATGGAAGGTTGAGAACCATATATGCATGTAATATTATTTTAATTATCTATGAAAGATTGTTTTAAAACCATCTATGGAAGGTTGAGAAGCATATATGCACATAATATATTTGTAATTAATCTATGGAAGATTTTTTTACAACCATCTATGGAAGGTTGAGAACCATATATGCATGCATGAGAATAAACTTGAAAAATATTTATAATGATAAAATTGTATATATTTCACAAACATATTTTTATAAATGTGAGGTTGTAATTGCAAATAGAACACTTTTAGGCCAATGAATGAGTTTGGTTGTAAATAGATGATATCCATTAGTTTTTATCCTTAAAATAAAATATTTATACAAGTTTCATCTGTTGTAACCATTCATATAAAACAAATGACGCATAGAAATTTGCACTACCTTAAAATATATTTTTTATTAACTTTTTTGGTCTATAGGCTAATTTTATTGTTTATCCATACCAGGGTATATAAAGATTGTATAGCTGTGAATTGGCGCACCACAACTGTCAAAGAAATCTTTGCAGACATGTTATATATATATGGAGGGAACAAGGAGGCAACAAGTTTAAGTTGGGGGTGTCAAGTACCTATTTGAATTTTGAACCTCATATAAAAGAGGAATTGTGCCTCATAATGTTGGATATGAAAAGTATGGATTCCTGGCATAGTTGGTTTTATGTAATATTAATGATGTAGTACTGAATCTACCATATTTAATTAAAAGTTATTTTTTTTATTTGAAGTGTACAAATTGAATTATTATCTATATTTAATATTTGGTTAATGATCTATTTAAATTTTGGCAACTGAATTTAGTTGATATTTCAAATATTGGCATATATTAATTGTCACATTTTGTCGATCATGGCAATAAATAGTAAAAATTAAATTTTCAAATATGGAATCCGGCAATTGCCTTACGTTCTCAAACATGACAATAAAGACATGCCTAACGAAGAATTGCCATATGGGATTGCAATATATGGCAATATGTAATGCCATATAATACTAGTAGTTTACGACAACAAAATATTGCCAATAAAAGAAATACAATATTTTGCAACATAATCATGCCATTTATGGACTGATGATATACGACAATAATATATTGCCATATATTGTTCAAAATTATGGCAACTAAATGTTGCCATTAATAATAATCTTTAAAGGCAACAAAAAGATTTCTTATAAGGCAACAATTAATTGTTGTAAATTAGTTTCCTTATACGGCAATAATTGGAAGATGTCGTAAATAAGCAATAATGACACAACCTTTTACGGCACGCTATGGCAACTTCACATTGTTGCCATATTTGTGTTTTTGTGGCAACAATCTCATTATTAACGGCATTTTAAGGTTGCTGTATAATGGATTAATTCTAGTAGTGTCCCATCTGTCGGAAGCGAGCACTAACAGCAGATCCTCGGCATCATGGCACCGCATAATTCGGGGGCGCAGCACCACTGAACCTCTTATCCGTCTCCAGCTTGGAGATGGTCGCTCTCCAGCCTGTTTGGAGCGTTGGTTAGGAGAAGATACCATATATCCCAACATTCTAACTCCACAGGGGTGCGCAATTAGAGACCTATGGAAGGGCAGTTCAGGATGGAATTAGAGGAAGGTCAGGGAGTGGCTTGGACAGCCAGCAGCTACCCGTCTTTTTGCTGCTAATCTACGGATTACCGACACGATCAACACTTGGAGATGGTCCCCCAACCCGAGTGGAACATTCAATTTGGCTTCCGCCATACTTGTGGCCAGAGGCCGCGGGTGCCGAATATCGTTTATGCCAAGTTTTGGCAGGCATGCATTTCCATCAAATGGTCCATCCTCATCTGGCGTGCTCTTCGCCAGAAGATCCCGACGGACGACATCATCGGATCTATGGGTTTCAGCCTCGCATCTAGATACCACTGCTGCGAGGAGCACAAGACGGAATCAGCAGAGCACGTCCTTCTTTCGGAGGATCTGGCTGCAGGCGTAAGGTCCAAGCTTCACAATAAACTCAGTATGGGTCTACCGACTAGGGGCTTCTACGATCTCCTGGACTTCTGGAGTCGTTCCCACGGACATCAGATCGTAGTAGCCGCCGGTATTTGGGTTCTTTGAAAAAACAGGAACAAATTCAGATATGAAGGGCGCCAAATCCCCCCTCCACAGTTGTACAGTAAGGTCATCAAACAATGCATCAAAGCTAGGAGGCGCTGCTCTCACGTCTCCAACTCGTTCTGGGAGGCCCTGGCTTAGGCCGCCCTCCCCTTCTTTTGTGTGTGCGCATCTCGCACTTTTCCTTTTCTGTCCTTTGGCTGCGTCAGCGAGCTTACTTGTATAGGCTTCGATATTTTGTGCCTATTCCTTCAATAAAGTTTCCAGTTTTATATATATATATATATATATATTCAAAGAGAAAAAAAATATTCAAAGAGGGGAGATGATAAACTAGAGATGATGGCTGGGATTTGAGGTTTGATTCACATCCCAAGGTGGTTATAAGCTAGCATCCACACAGTAAACTTAGGATAGATAGATCAAGTTTTAATTGAGGATTTAAATAGAAATTGATTATTATTACTGTTATTAGTAACTAAATCTAAAGAGATCTAAAAATAAGAAAAACTATATATATATACATATTTAATTATTTATATATACCCCCACACATGTATATATCCATATACGCATATCCCATATGTACATAATATTCTAATCAAATAAACTAAATGATATTTAATAGAAATTAATAAATAAATTTATACACAACAATTATTTATAAAAATAAATAATAGACCTTTAAAATAAATCATCAATACATATGTACAATATACATCTACGTGGACGTCTTTAGCCACACTATCTGACTATATAAGCTTTGGTTTGGAACGATCAAGTCCGGGCTAGTTGGACGCAACTGGGTATCCTAAAAGTCAAAAATTCTTAATAAATAATAATTAATTGTCTATGGAGTTAAGTCACAACTTGGCCTGATTTTTTTCTAGTTAGAACACACCTATGGCTCTACCTTCCCTACCATGGCTAGAACACTAGTCAAAGCACACATCTATACTATCCGTGCCAAAATTCCTAGTCGATATGCATCACAAAACTTATCCATGGCTAAGACCATATATATATATATATATATATATATATATATATATATATATATATATATATATATATATATATATATATATATATACAAAATTGTATTTAATTCTATTTGGTCGTATAACAACCAAAAATAAATTTAAAATAATTCTACTAAGTCATGACTACCTAATATGACTCTACCAAGTGGGGTTGGCTAGTTAGGGTCCAATTATATTTTTCTAATCAAATCAAACTCGAAAATTCAACCTATGAGTCTCTTGTGCCATTTGTAAATAAATAGCACATGGAAACTCGATTGAGTGGCACACCCTTGGCATGTGTGTCGTAGACTCAAAATGGATCAAAACCATATATTAGGTCAAGTGGTTTTGATCGATGTTGAGCTCAGAACTCACGTTGGAAGTTAGGTCTAGAATTACGGTAAATAATCAAATGGCCTAAATTTGATCCAAAGTTGCGTGAAGTCAAAAGGATGCTAGGAGACAAATTTGGATGGGACATGATATACCAAATTATAGTTCATCGTGTCTACTACAAAACTCATGAAGGACGTTTCAAGAGATGGGCATGTCTTGAGCTCCAAGAATCAAATACACGAAAAAGTATATCTATAATCATAACTAATAAGAAAATACAATACAATAAATATACAATCATCTAATTGCATAAAATAAATATAAAAAATCCCCCAAAAATTAGGGTCCTTACATTCAGGGCGAGCTCGGCTCGAGTTCGGATAGGAGGATTTCATGGTATTTTGGTTCAGAATAGATTTTTGGATGTAGGTTTGGTTTGGAGAGAAAGGGTTTTATTTTGTGAGAATGAACTTCTCAGTACTAGTGATCCTCTCATTTTATTAACTTTTAAATTAGTTTTTTATAGTATGGATCATAATGATGCTACTGGTTCAATCATTTCTATCAAGATGTTTTAGAATATTGCTATAATAAAAATTGTTATAGTAATAATCTTGCAGAAGATTTTGTGTCATTGGATTTATAAATTACTCTCTAGTTTTATAAAGCTGTGGGAGGTCCTCAAATCTTATGTCAAGGGCCGTAATGGAAAAGGACATACACTAATGTCATCGTCCGATACACGTTTGGAAAGTCGTGTTGCTAGTATAAAAATGGTAAGATTTCAAGCTTCTCAGATAAGACATGCATTGTTTCATCTAGTAGAACATAGTGTTGATAAGACCACAACGAGTGATGTTGGATCTTTAGCGAATTATGCACTTCGAAACTTTTATTTCTCATTAACATGGTGATTTGGTTCGAAATTTTGCAAAAAGTTAGTAAAATTATCCAAGGGAAAGAAATAAATATTGAGGAATGTATAAATTTCTTGCAAGGTCTCATTCCTTTTTTTAGAAGAGTACATGAATACTGAATTTGAAATTGCAAAGAGTGAAGCTGAAAAGATTGCTTTGGAAATGGAGGTTGAATCCACTTTTAGTGAAACTCGTGTTCATCACAAAAAGATTTTTCTTTATGAGAATGCTAGGGATGGACCAATACAAGTGGCTGAAGAATCTTTTCGGATTAATTATTTTACAGTAACAATTGATAGTACACTTTATTCACTCAATTCAAGATTTGTGTAGTTTCAAAATATGAAGACACTTTTTGATTTTTATTTAACATGAGCAAGTTGATAGCGCAAAGGTGAGTGTTTGAATCGTTCATGTGTTACACTTGAGGATTTTTTTTTTTTTTGAAGTGTGGAGATGATTGGATATTGATGCACAAGAATTATTTTCAGAATTGTTGTTGTTTAGGGAAGCATTACCGAAGAGGTTAACCAAACCGATTGAAGTGTTGGAGTATATCAAAATTTTGAGTCTTGGTTTTTCTAATACTTGGATAGCTTATATAATATTGACTATACCAGTTACAATAGTCATTTTGAAAGAAGTTTTTCCAAGCTGGAGTTGATAAAAAAAAACTACCTCCGATCAACTATGTTACAAGATAGATTGAATATTTTGTCCATTTTGTTTATTGAGAAAAAACTTAACATCTAAACTTGATCATAACAATTTAATTGACAATTTTGCACATGTAAAAACAGCTGGAGTTGATAAAAAAAAACTACCTCCGATCAACTATGTTACAAGATAGATTGAATATTTTGTCCATTTTGTTTATTGAGAAAAAACTTAACATCTAAACTTGATCATAACAATTTAATTGACAATTTTGCACATGTAAAAACAAAAAGAGCGTGAACTTCTTCTCCTTAGATTTAGTTGAGTGTTATTTGATTTAATAAATTTAGAACATGGAGTTGCTTAATTTATTGAATCGTAGTGATAATTTATGTGTATTCAAGGACTAATTATATTATATTTTGGATTTATTAGATTTGCTGGATTTTGAATATATAAAAATATATAGAGAGAGGGGGATAAAGGACCTCATTTTTTGCACTTGTCTACGCCCTCCAAACTGTTGGTCCCGGCCATGTTTGTGGCAAAGAAAAGATTGTAGTACTCGTAATTGAATTGGTTTGCTTGTAACAACAACTAAAATGGAAAGTCTATTTTGTTCGCCTGCAGACAGCCCCGTGCTGCCCTGTGCCAACATGGCAGGCAGCCATTGGCCTCTCTGCTAACCTGGGCCCACCCCAGACGGGGGAGCCAATGTTGTCTGCCACGCGAGCGTGGGCCAGCTCCGCGGGCGGACAACCTAGCAACTTCCTAAATAAAATGTTGGAAGAATTCTTGTGATTCTTGATCGGACTGAGTCGTAAGTTATGATTAATTTGTAAGTAATTACATCCTTGGTACATCTTGCTTATAAAAAGTAGAAATTAAGTAGTCGTTGTAGTATTATGGTGAGTATTAGTGCTTGTCACGCAGGTGACCCAGGTTCGATCCCCGACAACGGTGATTTTTTTTCAATAAATGAATTTTTGAAAAATAATTCATGCACGGGTTCTCTTATACTCTGATTGGGTAAAGTGCATAAAAACCCTCCTTAGATTTGCCTCATTAGCAAAATAAGACTTGTTAGAAAAGTAATCCAATTGATCCCACCTTAGATTGCCCGCATGAGCAAAAAAGCCTCTACCATCTATTAGCTGTTAGAAATGACTGTTAATGACTTTTTAAAAAAATTAAAAATAAAAAAACTACCTAAAATATCCCCCCTTCCCTACCAGCCCACCTTTTAGCTCCGATGCCAGCCCCCTTCTTCCTCCGAAGCCAGCCCCCCCGACCCCCTGACCCTCTCCGTCGGCCAGCCACCCGACCCGCCCCCCTCCCCCCTCCTCCCTTCGTCGGCCAGCCCCCCGACTCCTCCCTCCGTCGGCCAACCCCCCGTCCTCGAACCCCCTCCTCCTCCGCCGGCCAGCCCCCTCGACCCGCCCCCGAGAGAAGGGGGGAGTGAGTGACTGAGGGAGGGGTAAAATCATCTTTTTAGACGTATTTAAACGGCTGTTAACGGCGGGAGTGCAAACTGAGCAAAAATAAAAATACAAGGTTCTTTTCAAACTATGAGTATTTAATTGTAATTTTCTCACATCTAAGGAGGGTTTATATGCACTTTACCCGCTCTGATTTAATTTATATTTTTATTAAAAAATATAAAAAGAAGATCAATTAACACACTTGGTAGGACTCGAACCCATAGGGGTGTCAACGTATGCTAATCGGTACGGATAAGACAACATCCTTATCCAAATTTTTTAATGATATTCGAATCCGATCCGATATTCGAACAAATATCTCTTTTAACACTTCGAATTCGTATCTGTCTAGTTTAGCGGATATCAGATAATATCCGATCTGATTACCTAAAAGTATTTGAATGTTATTATTCAAATATCCGAAATTCGAGATATTAAAAATTTAGTTATTATTCGAATATCTGAAAACCAATACAGTTGTTTTATTTGAGCCCTTTCCTCTTCTATTAAAAATTCCAAGAATGCTCAATTTGAGTCGACCATATATATATATATATATATATATATATATATATATATATATATATATATATATATATGGGAGCGATCAAAAGCCCCCCTTAGAAAGCCCCCCAAAACCCCCCTCACTCTAATTCGTAATATTAATGTTAATATTAATGTTAATGTTAATATTAATGTTAATGTTAATATTAAATTTTTTTAATTTTTTATATATTCATGTTAATGTTAATGTTAATATTATGTTAATGTTAATTTTAATGTTAATATTAATTTTAATGTTAAGTTTAATGTTAATTTTAGTATTTAATGTTAATATTAACATTAATATTAACATTAACATTAATATTAACATTAAATTATGGATTAGAGTGAGGGAGGTTTGGGGGGGCTTTCTAAGGGGGGCTTTTGATCCGCTTCCTATATATATATATATATATATATATATATATATATATATATATATATATATATATATATATATATATATATATATTTTTCCTATATATATATATATATATATATATATATATATATATATATATATATATATTAATGTTAATATTAATGTTAATATTAATGTTAATATTAATATTAATTTTAATGTTAAGTTTAATGTTAATTTTAGTATTTAATGTTAACATTAACATTAATATTAATATTAACATTGATATTAACTTTAATATTAACATTAAATTACGAATTAGAGTGAGGGGGGTTTTTGGGGGGCTTTCTAAGGGGGGCTTTTGATCCGCTTCCATATATATATATATATATATATATATATATATATATATATATATATATATATATATTATATATATATATATATTGAAAGATGGTAATTGTGGCGAATGATCTCACCGGGAATCGATCTCCTGACCACTCGGGCCGCATGCATCTCTTTCAATATATATATATATATATATATATATATATATATATATATATATATATAATTTGTTTCTTTTTTTTAAACTGAAGTCCGTAGACTAAAGCCACCCAGCCGGCTTTGGTCTAGGGACCGTGGACAAATGCCACCGAGCCGCCCCCGTTGGGGCTCGATCCTAAGACCTCCCCCCAATATGCCAACGGTCTTACCACTAGACCGCGTGCCATTGGCATACATATTTGAGCTCTTTCATCTTCTATTGTAAACTGCAATTAATATATATTACTATTATATATAAATTATACCATGATATAGAGGTAGAAAAATAATAAATTAATTGATTTATGCAAAAGTTAGTCGAGAATAAAATCTTTTAATCTTCTCTAGTAATTAATATATATTATATTTATATTACGCTATAATATATATAAAATTTTGGATATCCGAATCCGATATCCGAATTCATTATCCGAAATTTATAATTTAAATTCGGATCGGATATTAAGGGATTCAAATACCTTAATAACCGAATTTGTATCCGAAAAAAGATAATATTCGATAATATTTCGAATATCCGAATTCGATATCCAAAATTTCGAATAATATCGAAAATTTTGAATACGGAATCGAATCGGATTCTAATTTTCGACTATCCATTGACAGACTTGGAACCCACAGTCGCCTGATTAGAAGTCATACGTCTTATCCATTAGGCCACGGGTGCTCTTTTACGCTATGATTTTTTTTCCGGTTTTATGCGTTACTTCAAACAAACTGCTGCGGATCGAAAGAGATTTGTCTTTCCTTTCTCTATTGCACAAAAAAAAGGAATTTTTTTTAAACGGAGTTTTCCCCATCACAAACCCTCTCTTTCACACTCCCCCCTCATACTTCCTTCATCGTCGTCTCTTTCCTATCCCATAATTTCTTCGATGACACTCACCTGATAGCCAAGACTCCCCACCTCTAAGTATGATAGTCAAAGACGCACCTTACAACAAGACTCAATAGTTATGTCTCATATCTCACTAGACAAGACACCTTTCTCAGGTGCGCCTTTCGACAAGACGTAACTAAGAAAAAGTGCGCCTCAGATTTATTTTTATATAAATTTATTTTTGAGATATGAAGATTAGGGGTGAGGATTATTCGGTTTTGGATCGAAAACCGAATCGAATCGAACAGAATAAAAGATTCGGTTCGGTTTCAAAAAAAATTGGTTCGGTTTCGATTTTTATTCGATTTCGGTCCAAAACTGAAAATCGAATAAGAATTATACAATTATGTAAATATTCTCAATTTAAAAATGTGTATATTTTAAAAAACAATAATTCTATGTATGTATTTTGAATTTTAACTTTGATAATTTAACAACTACTCTAACTTTGTGCATAACTTTGAAATTCAACAAATGTGTGTATGAAAATTATAATTTTTAATATAATTTAACTACGATTCTAACTTTAGATCCGACCCGTTAATCTCAACCAAACAAACCGAATTATTATTCGGTTCGGTTCAGTTCGATTTTGACTAATTTGGTTCGATTTCGATTTTGAATTTTCAGAATTTTGGTTTATTCGATTTTGGCTAATTCGGTTCGGTTGAAATCGAATAAACCGAACGCTTATCCCTATGGAGAAAGTTTTACCTTACAGAAGTGGGAGAGAGAGAACCCATCAAAGTGAGCTATAGTTGAACTAGAAGAAAAAAACATGGAGGAAAGAGAATACAAATTCTTGTGAATTCTATTGATTGATATCATTTGGTCACATTTTAAAATATTTTTGTTAGTTTTAGTATGTTATTTGATTTTATTTTTTAACTTACTAATTTATTTATTATTTATGCATTTTTTATTATATTTTAATTTTGCGTTTTGTTTTGCTCGGACTTATGTTTTAAGTGTGCATTGAGCCTCATGGTGTTAATTGGGTCGGGCTGGCCGACCCGAACCCGATTTTGACCAGGTTTGACCAGGGCTGGGCCGGGTTGGGCGCAGTCCGGTTTGGAAGATGGGCCGGTCCGTGCCAGCCCAGGTCAGTGAGCCCTAAATCCTGCCCGGACCAACGGACCAGTTTACAGCAGGCCGGGTTGAACCGGGCTTGGGCCGGGCCGGTTCAGGGTTGGACCAGTCAGCCACGTTTGGGTTTAAAAAACCAAAATTTTTATATGTTTAAAAAATTAAAAATTAAAAAAATGGAAAATTGTGAAACCCAAAATTTTAGAATTAATTAATTATTGGTTTTGTAGCGTAAATTTTAGTTAGTGATTATTATTAATATTATTATTATTAATATAGTGTGGGTTCGAAAATTATTTTCAAAATAATAAATTGGATTTTTGTTTGCGAGACCGAGCCTGGACCAGTTTCCCGAAAATCCAATCATGATTCAAACCCATCCTTTTACTTCTTTTAAATCTGATTATTATTTGTTATCTATTATTATTAAAAAAATGCAAACCCGTTGGCCTGGTCACCCACGACCAGGCCATCCCCCTACCCATTCTTCCCCTTATTTTCTTCCCAACAACCACTCTCCCCCACATATTCTTTCCACTATTCCGCTTATAACACCACCACCCCCATCACTCACGAGCACAAACCAACACCAGCACCTCCACTCTCTTTCTCAAGCTCCCTCTCCTTATAAACAAACCTACAACTCCCCACTCCTCCTTTTAGCACACACCACCAACCACCACCACCTTTCTCACTCTCCCTCACTCTTCCTCCTTTCACCCGAGCTCCCGAGCCCCCGTTCCCCGACGAACCTGCGCCACTCCGGCCAAGACCCCCGGCGCCGTCCCACTCCGTCGGCGCACCTCCCGGCGAACCCGCGCCCTTCCGCCGGCGCTCAAACCCGCCGGCCTCCCCTGCCAGACTCCCTGCCGCGCGTCCCCGCGGCTCCGCCCACCTCCGGGCCACCCGTCGCCGACCCCGATCTCCGGCAGCAGCACCGCCCGGCCCCGATCCCCGGACCCGCGCGCGCCCTGGTCCGCCCACGCCGGCGCCCGCCTCCGGCTTCTTCCAGCGTTGTTCCGTGCTTCGACTGTTCCCTTTGATCCGGCTCCCGCGAGCCTGTGCCCCGCTGATCTGGACAGCACCATCCAGCGCTGTCCGCGGGTTTCCCGACCTGCTGCCTGCGTTTATTTTCTATAATTTTCATCTGAGAGCTCTAGCCGAGCAACCCAAGGTATAATTCCAGTCCCGTTCCACTTTTTCGGTAGTCGATGATAAAATTGGTCCCCGATTCCCTCCCGGGAATTCGGTTTTAGAGCGACGTCGTAACTTCGAATTTTTCAGATATGTTCTGTGATGTTTTGTGTTTATTTTGGACTTTTCCGAAATACGTTTTCTGGATTTTGGACGCTGTGGTTTCCGATTTCATTTCGGAAATTCCCGAACTATATTTCGGGTTTCCGATTAAGCTTCGGGAATTATTCTGTGAATTTAATTTTGGTGTAAAATGGTTTGAAAGTTATTTTCTGGGTGTTCCCTGGTTTGGGACTTTTATTATGGGTGTTTCGGCGTATTTTCCCAGTTTTGGGTTGTCCCGAAAATAGAGAAAATGCTGTCCAAATTTTTATAAAATTTTAGAAATGAATTTCAAATCGATTTTCGGAAAATATATTATTTATTTGGATTTTGGGCGACGACCATACCGGTCCGTGGGCCCTAGCGAAATGCAAACTAAACGGGTTTTACTCGGACGTTGAGGCATTATCTAATAGTGACGATTGGACCAAGTCTGAGACTCCGAAGATTTTTATTTTTAATTTCGTTTTTGATATTTTAAAATACAGGATATTAATCAGAGCTAACTAACTTTCTCTTATTTTAATTTACGTAAAGTTTGTAAGGGCATAAGCCTATATTCCTATTCTGTCAGTTGTGCCCCTGTATTGCGTAGCCTAGGTTTTTTATTATTTTCTGAGTTGATTTTCCTCTAATTTTCTGGATGGTTTTATCATTTATATTATTAGGCGCTTCGTAACAAATGACTGATAAATATTTTGTATAAATTAATAAGGATTTCTCACGATAAAATAACTTGATTAAAATATTGATAGTTAACAAAATTCACATTTTATCATTGAAAGAAAATAGTAATTTTATATATAATATTACAAAATACAAGTTTTTGTCAAATTAACCGGTAACGACAATTTTCCAAGTAAAACCAGAAACTGGCCATCCAACTAAATGAGAACCAACGTAGTACGTATCGTAAACCGTTAGCAGTAGAATAAACAAACTTAAAATCTGACTAGGACCTGCTACTAGAGATTACAACTGGCACACCTAGCTTGGTTTCAATGGTTCTAAGTCAAATTCTCCAACTGTAGGATCTCGGAGACGAACCTAGCATTTTCCCGGAACCAACACCGTTTCCAGTCTAAACAAAGGCAAGTACATTTTGTGTTAGTTTATAATTATTTAATATTCGTTTTATTGCAAGTTTAAACCACGATACAACACGGAACTCTCTCTCTGAGAGCACTGATTGATTGACTGTTGGATACTGGGGGAGTAGTGTAATGAGTATGACCACATCCAAAGTAGTATAATGACTGTATTAGCTTATCCCTCATACACACGGGGATAAGCCATATCGTATCAATAGGATACAACTGTACAACCCAAGCCGGTCATATTCATTGCCTATTCACATCACAATGTTTAACTGCTGGAGAACTGTTTATTTCAAATTGTTTAAAAGTGCATGACTCTATTATTATTATTTTAATTGTTAGATTATCATGAATTGTACTTTGCTCCCTCCTGATTGGAGATAACATTTTTAGGTTCTATTGATGATGCTGAGTTGTTATACAACAGCTATTATAATCCAGTTCTGTACCATGTGGTATTGCCAGAGTCCCCATTGGAGGACGCAGGACCTGAGGTCGACGAGCCGAACGCTTAGCTAGATTATCTGTTTCCAGATTCATTGTTTTAGAATTTTTGTTAATTTGAATTCAGCATTTTATTTCAGTCTTTCTAATTCCAGTTGTACTTTTCAAATATTGAATAAAGTTTTAAATTTCCGAATATTGAGTTGTGACAAATATTTAGATGTTGTTGTGATTACCTGCAATAGTTGATACAGCTTACTACCGCCGTCTCGACAATGGTGCAGGCTGGGCATGATCCGGTTCGACCCAATTATTTGGGATCGGGTCGTGACATGTTTTTAGTGGTGGCCCATGCAGGTCGGGAACAACAACTTAGGAAAACATACCTAGAAACAATTAGAATACTAGAACATTGATTTGTCACAACATAGGTCCGAATTATATACATAAATATTTTTGTTTGATTATAGACTGGTAGGATACCTTGCTTATGTTTTTACCCTAAACCTTCCAGAGTATGGCCAAAGGAAAGACTACCCGTTCCGGCCCGGCTGAAGATGAGGTGTCATCTACCAATCACACCCCATATTCTCAAGCATGCCGGGACCCACCTCCTTTGGAGCTGACTGACCGTCCCCATGCTGCACCAGCACCCTGTCCCGTTTATGCTACTACAGCACAAACGGCAGAACCGGTGCTTCCCCGGACTGAGCCGCAGTCCCCTGCGGTAGTGCCCGCACCAGTTGCCCTACCAGTGCCCGTGGATCCCACCGATCTAGTGGGCATGCTACGAGGAGTGCTTGAAGCCCAGAGAGCCCAAGAAGAAGCTCATCGAGAACAGACCGTAGCCCAAGCTGAAGCCCATCGCGAGCAGACCGCGATTATGAGAGAAGGCATGGAGAATGTCCACAATGTGGCTATGGCTGCCCTCGAGAGAGGAGGAACCACTTCATTGGAGCCACGACCTGCCAAGGTAAACATAAATTCAGGAGTTAAGTTATATGTCATTAAGGCCATTCTTTTGATTAGAGGCGTACTATTACATGAAGGTCGGAGATATAGAGAGTTTCAAGGAACAGGGCCCTCGACCTTTCAAAGGAACCGAGGGTATCATCTACGCCGATGAATGGCTAGACAACATGGAGCATCTCTTGAGCGTCGCTTGACTCCCAGAGGACCTCAAGACCGAAGCAGTAGGACTCCAGCTGCAAGATGTGGCAAGCATCTGGTATCGGAAGGAACCCCGACTCCAGGACAAGCAGCTTGACTGGGACACCTTCAAGAGGCTGTTCCGCAGGAAGTTCTTCCCAACGTCAGAGATGCGGGAGATGGAAAGACAGTTCCAGGACCTGAAGTAAGGGAACATGACGGTTGGAGAGTATGCGGCAGAGTTCGGCCGACTTAGCCGCTTTGCCCAGAACTTGGTTGCTGACCCCAAGGATCGTGCTGAAAGATTCAGGTATGGACTAAGAGAAGAGATTCGCACCCCCGTGATAGCAGGCGGCGCCAAGACATATGAGAAGATTCTGATACGAGCTCAGGACGTGGAGAAGAGCCAGCCTTCTCGTTCAAAAAGGGAGTATCCTGGAACTAGCAACTTCCAGGGTAACCAGAAGAGGCCCAACAACAACAACAGGCCTTCGCACCATCAGCAGCAGCACCATCAAGCAAGGACCAATGAACGAGTGCCTCAGAAGCAGATCCCTGTCTGTGATTTTTGCAAGAGGCCAGGACATCAGTCGAACATATGCAGGAAGAGGCTAGGACACTGCCTAGTCTGTGGGTCTGTCACTCACCAAGTGAAGCACTGCCCTTCGTCAGTCCACCGGACTGGAGCAACTCAGCAAAGAGCTCCCCTACACACTCAGCAACAACGGTTCGGACAACACTAGCAGAAGACCGGGCGAGCTTTTGTCCTAGCAGCAGAAGATCAAGAACCTGAGCAGGAACCCACCGCTGATGTCATCACAGGTTCTATTTATGTATTTTCACATCCTGCTCTAGCATTATTTGATTCGGGTGTATCACATAGTTTCATATCATCAAAGTTTATTTCTGCACACCACCTAGATACGGGGCTTAGTAAGGTAATTAGTAGAGTTATGACCGGTGGGGGACCCATACCCATCACCGAGGCTTGTAACTGTCCCATAACTATCTCAGGCCATCAATTCTTAACACCCTTACTTGTGATGCCCTTGCCCAACTATGATATAGTCCTAGGGATGGACTGGTTAAGTGAGCAGCATGCGCTGATAGATTGTCATAGAGGATGTGTAATCTTCGACCCACCAGGAGAACCGAAGTTTGAAATCTCTTGAGCTCCGGAAGACATGAAGAGTGTTACCTACTCCTCTATCACCAAAGAACCCGGGCCTCCCCACCCTACCATAGCGGAATTCATGAACGTCTTTCCAGATAGTATTCCAGGATTGCCGCCAGATCGAGGTGTGGAATTCACCATCGACCTAGTACCCGGCTCTTTCTCTATTTCTCGGGGATGCTACAGAGTCAACCCCAAGGAGGTAAAGGAGATGAAGGACCAGATTGACGAACTGAAGGCACAAGGATTTATCAGAGACGGGGCTTCACCCTGGGGAGCACCAGTTTTGTTCGTGCCCAAGAAGGATGGAACCGTACGGATGTGCATTGATTATCGGGCGCTGAACAACATCACCATCAAGAACAAGTACCCTCTGCCCCGGATCGACGATCTGTTTGATCAACTGAGTGGAGCCAATGTATTTTCGAAGATAGATCTCAGGTCAGGCTACCACCAAATCAAGGTCAGGAAGGAGGATATCCCGAAAACGGCATTCAACACCAAGTATGGGCAATTTAAATTCTTGGTCATACTGTTTGGACTGACGAATGCTCCTGCGGTATTCATGAACTTCATGAACAAAGTCTTCCATGAATATCTGGATCAGTTTGTTGTTGTCTTCATCGACGACATTCTGATCTACTCGAAGACTGAAGAAGAGCATGAAGAGCACCTGAGGAAAGTGCTGAGCACCTTGAGGAAGGAGAAGCTCTATGGTAAGCTATCTAAATACGAATTATTTTTAGACAAAGTAGAATTTCTGGGCTATGTTATCACAGGAAAAGGAATCTCGGTGGATCCAAAGAAGATGCTGCTATTGAGAAGTGGACTGCACCAAGTCCGGTTGCAGAAATCAGAAGCTTTTTGGGTTTGGCTGGCTACTACCAGAAGTTCGTGAAGGATTTCTCCTAGATTGTTGAACCAATGACGAAGATTACCAGGAAGAACGAAGAATTCATTTGGTCTGAAGCTTGCCAGTCAGCTTTTGAGGAACTGAAGAAGAGGCTTACAACTGCGCCGATACTTACGCTGCCTGCAGGTACCGACGGTTTCTCAATTTATAGTGATGCTTCCGGCAAGGGATTAGGCTACATTCTTTAACAACACGGGAAAGTAATTGCTTACACATCTAGGCAATTACGGACTCATGAGAAGAACTATCCCACACATGATTTGGAGCTTGCAGTGGTGATATTTGCATTGAAGCTATGGAAGCACTACCTTTATGGAGAGAGAGTGGAAATATTTACAGACCACAAAAGTCTTAAATATGTTTTCACTCAGAAAGAGCTGAACATGCGATAGAGACGATGGCTGGAGCTGATGAAGGATTTCGACATCAACCTGCAGTACCATCCGGGTAAGGCTAATGTTGTTGCAGATGCACTTAGTCGATATCCGATGGCAATGTTCTTGACCAAGGAGCTTCATTTGCTGGAGGACATAGAAAAGCTTGGATTGGAGATTGTACTGCCCGAAGAAGAAATGAAGAAACTGGAAAGAGAAGCCATTGTACCAGGAGCTGATTCAACAATGATGCAGTTGCAAGTGCGTTCAAGTCTAATGGACAGAGTCAAGGAGGCACAATTCCAAGACGAGACGTTTTGCAAACTCAGAGATCAAGTGCTGGCAGGAACACTTGAAGGATTCTCAATCGCCAGCGACGGAGCACTGAAGAATGGTATGAGGCTTTGCGTACCAACTGGCGGACTGAGGAACGAGCTGATGCAAGAAGCGTACCAGTCGCAGTATTCCATATATCCTGGAGCCAACAAAATGTATCGGGATATACGTACTATAGTGTGGTGTTACGGAATAAAGAAGGACGTATCCAGGTATGTGGCTAGATGTTTAATTTGTCAACAAGTGAAAGCTAGCAGGCAAAGACCAGCAGGACTATTGCAGCCGCTTGACATCTCGAAGTAAAAATGGGAGCACATAACGATAGACTTCGTGTCGGGACTGCCTCGATCCCAAGGAGGGAAGGATGCCATTTGGGTAATCGTGGACCGACTGACGAAGTCAACTCACTTTATCCCCTTCAAGGTTGGTTTATCCACTGAGAATTGGCAGCACTGTACATGCGACATATCTACCGGATTCATGGAGTTCCAGTAAGTATTGTGTCTGACAGAGATACTAGATTTACCTCTCACTTTTGGAAGAGTTTGCATGACAGTTTGGGAACACAACTGAAGTTCAGTACCGCCTACCATCCCCAGACTGACGGACAATCAGAGAGAACAATCCAGACGCTAGAAGACATGCTGAGATCATGCATCTTGGAATTTGGAGGGTCTTAGGAAGACCATTTGCACTTGGTAGAGTTCTCCTACAACAACAGCTACCAAGCTAGCATCGATATGACACCGTTCGAGGCACTCTATGGACGTCGTTGTCGCACCCCACTTGCTTGGGACGACGTCGTAGAATGAGTATTGCTTGTACCAGAGATGGTGACCGATGCAGCAGAGAAGGTAAGAATGATCATAGACAAGCTCAGGATTGCCCAGGACAGACAGAAGCATTGGGCCGATAGCAGCCGACGGCCTTTGGAGTTTGAAGAAGGTGACAGTGTGTTTGTGAAGATCTCTCCTACCAGAGGAACCATCCGTTTCGGCAGAGCAGGAAAGCTAAGTCCCAGGTATATTGGTCCTTTTGAAGTACTTAACAGGATTGGAGAAGTGGCTTATCGGGTGGCTCGACCCCCAAGTCTCGAAGGCGTCCACAACGTCTTCCACGTTTCGCAGCTGAGACGCTACATCCCAGACCCGAGTCACATCTTGGACCATTCGGAGCTGGAAATTGGACCCAGCCTTACAGTGCCAAAGAAGCCAGTGGCAATATTGGACAGAGGAGAGAAGAGAACCAGGAACTCTGTGATACCGATAGTCAGAGTTATGTGGCGGCACAACTCACCAGGCGAATCTACCTGGGAGCGAGAAGACCAGATGCGGGAGCAGTATCCATATCTGTTTGAGAATTGAGGTACTCCCTAACCCTGCCTTTAATTTCGAGGACAAAATTTTCTAAGGAGGGAAGATTGTGAAACCCAGAATTTTAGAATTAATTAATTATTGATTTTGTAGCGTAAATTTTAGTTAGTGATTATTATTAATATTATTATTATTAATATAGTGTGGGTTCAAAAATTATTTTCAAAATAATAAATTGGATTTTTGTTTGCGAGACCGAGCCTGGACCAGTTTCCCGAAAATCCAATCATGATTCAAATCCATCCTTTTACTTCTTTTAAATCTGATTATTATTTGTTATCTATTATTATTAAAAAAAATGCAAACACGTTGGCCTGGTCACCCACGACCAGGCCATCCCTCTACCCATTCTTCCCCTTATTTTCTCCCCAACAACCACTCTCCCCCACATATACTTTCCACTACTCCACTTATAACACCACCACCCCCATCACTCACGAGCACAAACCAACACCAGCACCTCCACTCTCTTTCTCAAGCATCCTCTCCTTATAAACAAACCCACAACTCCCCACTCCTCCTTTTAGCACACACCACCAACCACCACCACCTTTCTCACTCTCCCTCACTCTTCCTCCTTTCACCCGAGCTCCCGAGCCCCCGCTCCCCGACGAACTCGCGCCACTCCGGCCAAGGCCCCCGGCGCCGCCCCACTCCGTCGGCGCACCTCCCGGCGAACCCGCGCCCTTCCTCCTTTCACCCGGACTCCCTGCCGCGCGTCCCCGCGGCTCCGCCCACCTCCGGGCCACCCGTCGCAAACCCCGATCTCCGGCAGCAGCAACGCCCGGCCCCGATCCCTGGACCCGCGCGCGCCCTGGTCCGCCCACGCCGGCGCCCGCCTCCGGCCTCTTCCAGCGCTGTTCCGCGCTTCGACTGTTCCCTTTGCTCCGGCTCCCGCGAGCATGTGCCCCGCTGATCTGGACAGCACCATCCAGCGCTGTCCGCGGGTTTCTTGACCTGCTGCCCGCGTTTATTTTCTATAATTTTCATCTGAGAGCTCTAGCATAGCAACCCAAGGTATAATTCCGGTCCCGTTCCACTTTTTCGGTAGTCGATGATGAAATTGGTCCCCGATTCCCTCCCGGGAATTCGATTTTAGAGCGACGTCGTAACTTCGAATTTTTCGGAGATGTTCTGTGATGTTTTGTGTTTATTTCGGACTTTTCCAAAATACGTTTTCTGGATTTTGGACGCTGTGGTTTCCGATTTCATTTCGGGAATTTTCGAACTATATTTCGGGTTTCCGATTAAGCTTCGGAAATTATTTTGTGAATTTAAATTTGGTGTAAAATGGTTTGAAAGTTATTTTCTGGGTGTTCCCTGGTTTAGGACTTTTATTATGGGTTTTTCGGCACATTTTCCCAATTTTGGGTTGTCCCGAAAATAGAGGAAATGCTGCCCAAATTTTTATAAAATTTTAGAAATGAATTTCAAATCGGTTTTTGGAAAATATATTATTTATTTGGATTTTGGGCGACGACCATACCGGTCCGTGGGCCCTAGCGAAATGCAAACGAAACCGATTTTACCCGGACGTTGAGGCATTAGCTAATAGTGACGATTGGACCAAGTTTGAGACTCCTAAGATTTTTATTTTTAATTTCGTTTTCGATATTTTAAAATACAGGATGTTAATCAGAGCTAACTAACTTTCTCTTATTTTAATTTATGTAAAGTTTGTAAGGGCATAAGCCCATATTCCTATTCTGTCAGCTGTGCCCCTGTATTGCGTAGCCTAGGTTTTTCATTATTTTCTGAGTTGATTTTCCTTTAATTTTCTGGATGGTTTTATCATTTATATTATTAGGCGCTTCGTAACAAAATGACTGATAAATATTTTGTATAAATTAATAAGGATTTCTCACGATAAAATAACTTGATTAAAATACTGATAGTTAACAAAATTCACGTTTTATCATTGAAAGAAAATAGTAATTTTATATATAATATTACAAAATACAAGTTTTTGCCAAATTAATCGGTAACGACAATTTTCCAAGTAAAACCAGAAACTGGCCATCCAACTAAATGAGAACCAACGTAGTATACGTCGTAAACCGTTAGCAGTAGAATAAACAAACTTAAAATCTGACTAGGACCTGCTACTAGAGATTGCAACTAGCACACCTAGCTTGGTTTCAATGGTTCTAAGTCAAATTCTCCAACTGTAGGATCTCGGAGACGAACCTAGCATCTTTTCGGAACCAACACCGTTTCCAGTCTAAACAAAGGCAAGTACATTTTGTGTTAGTTTATAATTATTTAATAATCGTTTTATTGCAAGTTTAAACCACGATGCAACACGAAACTCTCTCTCTGAGAGCACTGACTGATTGACTGTTGGGTACTGGGGGTGTAGTGTGATGAGTATGACCACATCCAAAGTAGTATAATGACTGTATTAGCTTACCCCTCATACACACGGGGATAAGCCATATTGTCACGCCCCAGAACCAGAATACTGGAGAGCGGGGGACAGACACAGCCAGCTACGTACATTGAAGTAATTCTCACATCGCAATACGGTCACGGCTGTCTAGATGCATGCGGGTTTACTACAAGCCATTAGTCTCTTAGGGTCAATAACAAGCCTAGTGTCTCAATCTTAAGCAAGCGAGTAGATATAACAAGATGGTAGATCATCAGACATACAAAGTAAGGCGTCCCATACATTACATATTCAGATGATCATGAAGCTAGTCATACAAAATACGAAGACTAGCAAGAGTTTAAGTCATACATGATCAACCCTAGGATTTGTCAATCATGCTACAGCCCGTAGGCAGACAGTAAATAAAGTTGCAAACGAGCTAACACTTGCTCGGCGGCTAAACGCCTCAAAAGAATATTTTTACAAGGGAGTGGGAGAGCAAAATAAAACTCACTCGTTGCCGGGATTCCTTCTAGTGTTCACCATCTGGCAGGAAGGTTGGAAGATCCTCGGTAGCTGCTCCGAAATCTGGCCATACAAAACCAGCTGGGTCAGATCCCAGAAAGAGCAAGTGCCACAAAGGGGGCTTCACTTAAGAACTAAAACCAGCATGTCAGCACATAAATCATAGGTGAAATAACATAAGAAATGAGTTAAAGAAAATAGGATGATAAACGATAAGATAACTAAAAGACTATTCCGGTAACCAAGTTACAACCCGTAAACCAAACAAGGACCGGGGTTGTAACCCTTCACCTGAACAGAACTTAGCCTCGAACCAATTATCGATAAAGTAAAGCATAAACAAGCATGTCCGAAAATATCCATGCACTGGATCTAGGCAAGACTAAACAAGATAGGACTCCATCCATCATTAACAGCCAAGCAAAGAGTACGTCTTGATACTTAACTAACTAGGGTTATCACAAGCTTAGTTACTAGAAAGATGCAATGAGGTACGCCTACGGCCACAAGCCCTGCAGACTATCCAGGTTATCCAGACGCAAGGTTCAAGCTTAGAGTTATCATGCCTTGTTAGGTGACTTGGATGCAACATATGACAGTGTGCATAGTAATCGTTTCATGTAGTGCCCCACATAGCAGTGAGCTGGAAATGTGCCCTACTCGTCGGCAGGCTACAAGTCCGTCAAGGAAGGCGCCCAGATAACGGAATTGCTTGTAGCCGGAATACCTCTCTATATGCTCTACTTGATCAATCTAGTCATTAACCTAGTCAGATTCAGTATGAATCCCTGACCGTGGTAACCAGGGATACATGTCCTAGACATGATGCGAGACAAGACTGGTTGCTCATACAAGCATATTCAATACAATCACCCACGGTGTCAAGAATTCACTTAGCATGTCAGGTTAGCCGTCGCAACAGCGTATCAAGGTTATCATGTCGGGTTGCTTATCAAGATTACTTATCAAGGCAAGGGTGTGTCACAATGGACCACCATCAAGAATTATTATGTCAAATTACTTGTCAAGAGTGCACCACGGCGGGTCACTAATCATGCAATTCCATCACTAAGCCTTGTTCCGATTAACATTCATAAATAATGTCATGCTCACATCGGGTCCATGTCGAGTTTACATCAAAAGGCGTAAGGATATAAATTGGGTACAAAAATCAGGCTGCGCTCAAGTCAGGCTGCGCTCAAGTCAGGCTGCGCTCAAGTCAGGCTACGCTCAAGTCAGGGTATGCAAGACATACGTCTCCAAAAGGCAGCGTATGGACTCCATACGACTCCTCTTCAAGGCAGCGTATGTACTCCATACGACTTCTCATCAAGGCAGCGTATGAGGTCCATATGACTCCTCATCAAGGCAGCGTATGTACTCCATACGACTCCTCATCAAGGCAGCGTATGAGTCAGACTGCGCTTACGTCTCCAAAAGGCAGCGTATGAGTCAGACTGCGCTCACGTCACCAAAAGACAGCGTATGAGTCAGACTGCGCTCACGTCACCAAAAGGCAGCATATGAGTCAGACTGCGCTTACGTCACCAAAAGGCAGCGTATGAGTCAGACTGCGCTCACGTCACCAAAAGGCAGCGTATGAGTCAGACTGCGCTCACGTCACCAAAAGGCAGCATATGAGTCAGACTGCGCTGCGCTAAAGAGCGCGCGCAACTCAGTGGCGCAAGCTAAAAAGCTCGTGCATACTGCTCACTGTCTTCTCCAAATCAGCAAGAACTCCAAGGTTTGAACCCAAAGCTTCAAAAGTCCATAACTTGGTCAAAATAAGTCCAAATCCAACTTTTCAAAGGTCAAAATTTGGTAGAATAAAATTCTCTACAACATGGAACCATCAAAACTTGAAAACAAAAAAGTTTGATAGATCAAAACTACCAAAATCCGAAAATAACTAATTTCTAGATCTACAAAAATTAAAGCCTCAAAATGGAAAATGACAAGTTCTAATGTGTCTTAGAAACATGAGGAGAAGCTAATGGAACAATAAAATGGGCTCTCTTGTGGAAGCAAGTTGCACTTGCCTAAGGGGTGTTCTTGGTTGGTGGTGGGTTTAATGGAGAAGGAAGAAGAGTTAGTGAGAAAGTGGAGGAGAGAGAAAAGTTAGGTGGGTTATAAAGGGGGATGGTGGTGGGTTTATCATGATGAACCAAAGAATAAACCAAGCCATCCCAAAATAAACCAAGTTAAACCATTACATGCTATGATGAACCTAATCAAGATTAAACTGAAATTAGCTAGCCAGGCAGGAAAATAAAAATACATGTCAGGATCCCGTATACGTATACTGAAAATACGTAGAACGAAAAACGGGGGTGTCACATATCGTATCAATAGGATACAACTGTACAACCCAAGCCGGTCATATTCATTGCCTATTCACATCACAATGTTTAACTGCTGGAGAACTGTTTATTTCAAATTGTTTAAAAGTGCATGACTCTATTATTATTTTAATTGTTAGATTATCATGAATTGTACTTTGCTCCCTCCTGATTGGAGATAACATTTTTAGGTTCTATTGATGATGCTGAGCTGTTATACAACAGCTATTATGACCCAGTTTTGTACCCTGTGGTATTGCCAGAGTCCCCATTGGAGGACGCATGACCTGAGGCCGACGAGCGGAACGCTTAGCTAGATTATCTGTTTTCAGATTCATTGTTTTAGAATTTTTGTTAATTTGAATTCAGCATTTTATTTCAGTCTTTCTAATTCTAGTTGTACTTTTCAAATGTTGAATAAAGTTTTAAATTCCCGAATATTGGGTTGTGACAAATATTTAGATGTTGTTGCGATTACCTGCAATAGTGGATACAGCTTACTGTCGCCGTCTCAACAACGGTGCAGGCTGGACATGATCCGGTTCGACCCAATTATTTGGGATCGGGTCGTGACAAAAATAAAAATAAAAATTAGTACAATTTAAATTAGTACAACTTAAAAATATTTTTTTTAATGTTTAGAAATTTTCTATAAAAAAATATGTACAGGTATACTAAAATTTAGAAAATTTGCACAATTAATTTGCTAAATAAAACATGAATAGAATGACTAATACAAGATTTGCATCATTTAGAAATTAATGACTAATACAAGATTATTAGTACATAAACTGCAATTAATGACTCATACAAGATTACTAGATGTCGATACATGATTTTAAATGTCTGCGTAGCTTCCCTGTGCCATAGTTATGATCCCATTTGAATCGTTTCCTACAATGCAAACATTCAACAAAAACTTTAGTGGAGTATCTTCTTTCGGTATCGCCACTTGCACGTTCATTCACTACAAGAAAAAAACCTTGTTATGACGGGTAAAAACCGTCGTATATGATAATTTAATGTCAGGATGGAAGCAGTTATCAGTTAACTGAGCTGTTTGAGCTTTGGTTTAGTATGAAGGCAGGGTGACAGTTAATGTCAGGATGGAAGCAGTTATCAGTTAACTGTTCAGACGTTGCCACCTCAGCATTATTTGCATTACTTTGCCACCTCAACAAACGATTGGACCAATCACCAGCCTTCGCGTGACTCATCATCCCTGTCAGCAAAAGAGAAGAGTCCAGGTCAGCTTAGGCTAACTGTTAGTATAAATAAGAGTGAAGCTCAGTAGAGAACTATGAAGATTGATGTTGTAATTTCAGTTTTCCTTATGCATTTTACTTGTAATTCTCCACTCTTCCCTCTACTTCCTCACAAATTGAATAAAACCTAACCCTCTTTACCCAAATTCTCCAATTCTCAATTCAATTGTTCGAAGACATGGCAAATTTTCCCAGGAATTTGAATCTTCATGGCCAAGCAGCTGCAGCTCGGGAATGGAATAGGCTTATGAATACCCTTGGAAACATAAATAAAATGTTGGTAGAATTCTTGTGATTCTTGATTCGTAACTTTTGATTAGTTTGTAAGTAATTACATCCTTAGTGCTTCTTTCTTGTAGAAAGTAACCAATAAAGTGAGCAAGTGTAGGGCTGCAAATGAGCCAAGCCGTTCGCGAGCTGCTCGAAGCTCGGCTCGATAAAAGCTCGTTTGAGCTCGGTTCGTTTAGTAAACAAGCTGAGCTCAAGCTTCATTTTCGAGCTCGTTTAATAAACGAGTCAAGCTCAAACTTAGAAGTACTCGGCTCGTTTGAGCTCGCGAGCTGGCTCGTTGATGAGCTTGCAAGCTGACTCGTTTAGAAGCTCGTTTAGGAGCTTGTTTAGAAGCTCGTTTGTTCTTTGTTGAACTCTAAATATATGTATATTTGTGTGCATTATATATTTATATGTCTTTAATAATTGATATTAAGAAACTTTTGAATTAATAATATCACAGGTACTTGAATTCAAACCTAACTAAATTGAACTCGAGCTCGTTAAGCTTGAAATCAAGGTTAATGAGCTTGAAATAAAGTTGAGCGAGCTTGAAATCAAGCTTAACGAGCTCGATTTTGAGCTTATCAAACTTGTTTATCAAGCTTGAATCAAGCTTACTTATCAAGCTGCCAAGCTCGAGCTCAAACCAAACCAAGCTCAAGCTTAATATAAACAAGCTCAAGCCAAGTTCAAGCTCTAAAATAAAAAATTTAATTGTTATTGAAAAGGAAAATTAGCTATCACACTCGGTAGGACTCGTTCTGTAATGATTTTTTTTTTTATTTCTAACTATAAACTAACTGAGTCACTTTCTTAATTATTGTACATGACCTGTTAGTAACGAGTTTCTTTTAACTCTGTTCCTACATTATTAAATTTTTAAAGAGGAATTTTTTGTTCACCCACCAAAACATAGGCAATGTTCACCATTCTACTTAAGAATTACTGCATATCAACCTAAAACTGCTTTTCTTTTTAATTTAATTTCTCTTACCTTGTAATTAAAAAAAAATAGCTTTAGGTTGACATATGGCAACCTTTGAATGGGATGGTGTACATCACCAAGTTTTAATGGGTGAACAAAAATGCATTTTCATACCATGTTGGTCGATGCACTAGGGATGCATGTACAGTTTATTTGATTTCAACATAACTGAAACAATTAAAACCGAATAAATCGAACTCCTAAATTCAAAATCGAAATCTGAACCAAAATTACCTATTACCAAACCGAACCGACGGTTAACCTATCCGGTTTGTTTCAGTTGGGCTATTTTACTGCTTAATGTGTCGCACACAAAATCGAGATTGTGCTTTAATTATTAAAATAATATAATTTTTATACATATCATTATTGTATTTTAAAGTTGAACAAATGGTTGGGCTAGCTATTAATTTTTTTAATTTAAGAGTTTACAATGCCAAAAAAAAAAAAAAAGAAATAAATACACAAAATATATACATACATAAAATTGCTTTCAAATATACACAAAATATATATATACATACATAAAATATGCATAAATTTAAGGATAACTATATAATTGTAATTCGAAACTGAATCTCTCATTAAGTTGGATTTTCGGTCCAAAATAGGAATAATGCTCCCCCAAGGAGTAATTGGGTTGTGTGTGTGTGTGTGTGTGTGTGTTGTGGGTGGGTGTGTGTGTGGGGGTGGGTGGGGGGGGGGGGGGGGGGGGGGGGGGGGGGGGGAAGAAAATAACAAATGTCAAAACTAAAAAAATGGAAAAGCAACATGGAAGAATCTGTTGTCACAAGGAAATCAAGGTGTCAATGAACCGGGCAGTCCGGAATCTGATTTGGGTCCGAATCGGCCAAATTCGTGCATGGTCGGCCCAGGTCCGGTCAAAAAACCGACTAGGCCGACACATATTAACCCCGAGTTCTCGCTGGTTACGTAAGGCGGCTCGAAAGTTCGGTCCGGCCGAAAATCGGGACCGAATCTGATTTACCGTCCTGTGCAACTCTGTCCAGACCAGCCCAGTAGGTGTAGGTGACCCAAATTAGGTCGGTCTAGGTCAAGTTATTAAAAAAAATTCCTCCCCGAACCCCGGTCAACTAACCGACCAGGGCCGACGTCCGGTCGAAAATCTGGGCCGAATCAGATTTGCCATACCGTCCTGTGCAACTCTGCCCGGACCAACCCAGTAGGTCCAGGTGACTAGGGGTGAGCATTATTCGGTTTTGAACCGAAAATCGAACCGATCCGAACCGAGTAAGGGATTCGTTTCGGTTTAAAAAAAAATCGGTTCGATTTCGGTTTTGAAAATACTAAATTTTCTTATTCGGTTTCGGTTTCGGTCCAAAACCAAAAATTTAGTTTATATATATATATATATATATATATATATATATATATATATATATATATATATATATATATATATATATATATATAGGCATATTTAGTTATTATATATATTAACAAAAAAATACAAATAAATCCAAAAATCGGATTAACCGAAAATCGAACCGATTTAATTCGGTTCGGTTATTGACCAATTCGGTTCGGTTTTGATTTTGCTTATTCGGTTTCGGTCCAATTCGATTTCGGTTATTTGGTTCGGTTGGAACTGAATAAACCAAATACTCACACTTACCGGTGGCCCAAATCAGATTTTTGATTAATTTTTTCTTTTTCATAAAAAGAAAATTATTTAATTGTTTTTAAATGAAAATAATTAGCACACCCGGTGGGACTCAAACCCACAATCGCCTGATTAGAAGTCAGATGCCTTATCCATTAGGCCACGGGTGCCCTTTTATGCTTCGACTTAATTTTATTTTTAATGATTTGCGTTACTTTTAAACAAAGTACATCTGAAATGAAGAAATTTGTTTTCCTTCTCGACGATGCTGACCTGATAGCCAGGACCCTTACCTCTGTAAGTTGTGCCTTGTATCTAAGTAGATGAGACACCTTTCTTCAGGTGTGTTTCATAATTTTTTTTAACACAAAAAACTTTGACACATAGAGAGAGTTTTACCTTATACAAGTGAGAGGAAGAGGACCTGTTAAAGTTGGCTACATTTAAATTAAAATAAATTATAATTTACTAAAACATGGTAGAAAGAAGAAAAATTCTTGTTAATTCTGTTGACTTATATCACTTATGTTTTAACATTTTTTTGTTGGTTTTAATATGTTATTTGATTTTATTCCTTACCATACTAATTTATTTACGTATATTTCTTTATGTTTTATTTTTATGTCTCGTTTTGTTCGGATGTGCATCTTAAGTACGTATTGCGTCTCAGATACACGTGAGTCTAGGTTTTGCCCTAAGCTAAGAAGAAGATGTACTTGTCCCACAATGAACCCTCAGAACATGTAGACTGCTATGCCCTCTAGAAATGAACCCTCCAAACACGGTTTTGTTTTTTGGTCATGTATCATTAAGGGGGCGTTTGGTATGCGATATTTTTTTTATTCATGGAAAAATTTATGGTGGAAATCTACAACATGTTTGTTAAAATTATTTCGGAAATTAAAAATACCCGGATAAATAGTTTATCCATAAAATATAGAAATCCGATCCCTTACAAATATGTGGGTATATTTTGGCCGAGCAAAAAAAAAGTTTAAATTGTTTTTTTCTTTTTTATTTCTCAATTTTTTTCGTTTTTGTCGCATTTTGTCGTATTTGTCGTTTTTCTGTCATTTTTAGTGGTTTTGTCGTTTTAACTAGTTTTTTTGTCTTTTTTGGTCCTTTTTATTTTTGTTTTTCCATCTTTTTGGCCATTTTAGTTTTTTGGACATTTTTATCGTTTTTTCATTTTTATCGCTTTTTGCAGCTTTTGTTGTCTTTTGTCGCTTTTTGGTGGCTTTTTTGTTCTTTTTGTCTTTTTTTTTTTTTTCATTTTTTTGATAATTTAAGGTCTTTTTAGTAGCTTTTGTCGTTTTGTCATTTTTTTGTTTTTTTTTTTCCTTTTTTGTCGTTTTTGTCTTCTTCTTTTTTTTTCCCTTTTTTGTCGTTTTATTTAATTTTGATTTTTTTCGTTTTTATCGTTTTTTGTCATTTTTGTTGTTTTTGGACATTTTTTCATTATTTTTATTTTTTATTTTTTTCGTCGGAAATATTTTTGTAGTCACCAAACATGGGAATGCAATGTCTCAGAGAATTTAATTACTTGAAATTTGATTCCAGGAATTATAGAATTTTCGGCTATATATTATTCTGCATACCAAATGCCCCCTAAGAGTTTTAAGCAACGATCAATTACTTGAAAAAAATTTCATACAAAAAAAACTTTTTGAGATATGGAGATTAGGGGTGAGCATTATTCAGTTTTGGATCGAAAATTGAATCGAACCGAACCGAATAAGAGATCCGGTTTGGTTTCAAAATAATTTAATTCGGTTTTGATTTTGGGTTTCGATTTCGGTCCAAAACCGAATAAAAATTATACAATTATGTAAATATCCTCAATATAAAAATGTGTATATTTTAAAAACAACAATTCTATGTATGAATTTTGAATTTCAACTTTAATAATTTAACAACTAGTACAACTTTGTGCATAAATTTGAAATTCAACAGAATTTATTATTCGGTTCGGTTTCGATTTTGGCTAATTTGTTTCGGTTTCGATTTTGAATTTTCAGAATTCGTTTTATTCGATTTTGGCTAATTCGGTTCGGTTGAAACTGTTGGAAAAGAAACGCGAAAAAGCTTTTCCCAAACTAGAGAGTACCTAGGAGAGAACCGAGCAAACAACGCACAAACCAAAACACCAAAACAACCACGCAGACACAGAAAATTTTTGACGTGGAAAACCCTTGCGGAAAAAAATCACGGGACGACCGGAGTCCAACCGTGAGAAGCCTCCACTAATGAAATAGAAGAATTATACCCTCTACAAACTTCTCCCGATCCAAATCGGATCCCCACAACACTTGGAAGCAAGAACAATGATTACAAGGCTACGAAGAACAAGAACGACGAGTAGAGATTACCCAAATCCGATTCTCCTCCGAAAAAGACCTTCAATCCTCCGTCTTCTCTCCCAAAGTTGTAATGGCACTCTTGCCTCCTTCCTCTCTCTTTTCTTGTGTGTTCTACAATGATTATGGTTAGGAATAACCTAATATTAACTCCCCTAATCCGCAGCAAAATCTGGACCATCAGGTATGATCCAACGTTTAATAAATCACCCTAAAAAATGCTTCAGCCCCGACACACAGAGTTCGGCCAGAACTCTGTCCTGGCACAGAGTTCGGCCAGAACGCTGGGTTCTGCTTCCAGCAAGGTTCTGGAACAGGGAGACAGAGTTCGGCCAGAACTCTCCCATGGGGCAGAGTTCGGCCCGAACTCTCCCCCCTCCCTTCCAGGAGCTCCTCTCGACTGCTCCCGAGCTTCTTCGCTTCTCCGACTGGCCTCGTCACCTCCCCGAGCTTCTCTGACACACAGACGGCGCTCGTCGCACTCCGGGGTCTTCTCTACATAGGTTGGGAACCCCACCCACTCCAACAAATCTTCCCCTTCACAACTATGTGGAGGAGGTCGTCATCCCGACGATCTGCCTGCCGTACTCAAACTTCCCCCTCGGTAGAACCTTCGTGAGCATGTCCGCTCCATTGTCATTAGTATGAACCTTCTCAAGCGCCGCGTCTTTCTTCTCAACCACATCCCGTATCCAATGATACTGAGTCTCGATGTGCTTGGACCGACTATAAAATGTCTGTTCTTCAAAGTGAATAGCAGTCTGACTGTCGTAAAGCAAAGTATACTGCTCTTGCTTCAGTCCTATTTCCTGCAGCAGCTTCTTCATCCACAGGCAGCTCCTTGCAAGCCTCCGTCACCGCAATGTATTCCGCCTCCGTCGTCGACAAGGCAACACACTTCTGCAACCGTGACTGCCACGATACCGCTCCTCCGGCATACATCATCAAATAGCCCGAAGTCGATCGTCTCGTATCTACATCTCCAGCCATATCAGCGTCGGTTTATCCAACCAGCTTCGGCTTGTCACCACCAAAAGAAAGTCTCCAATCGACAGTGCCCTGAAGGTATCGTAAATCCACATGACCGCACTCCAATGTACCCTTCCAGGATTTGAAAGATACCTGCTAACAGTGCCAACTGCATGAGCAATGTCTGGCCACGTACACACCATAGCATACATAAGGCTCTCTATAGCTGAAACATATGAACCCGCTCCATATCTTTCTTTTCGTCCTCAGTAGATGGGCACTGCTCCTCAGTGAACTTAAAGTGAGCCACAAGGGGACAACTCACTTTCTTCGATCCGTCCATCCCGAAACGCTGAAGTACCCGATAAATGTACTTCTTTTGGGACATGTGTAGCAGCTTGGACTCTCTCTCTCTCGACTGATCTCCATCCCAAGAATAGTCTTCGCTGCGCCCAAATCCTTCATAGAGAAGGCGTGCCCAGTTGGCGCTTCAACTCCGCTATCCTAGTGGCATTCCGACCCACTAATAGCATATCATCAACAAGAGCAATAAAATGATAAAATCATCCTCGCAAAATATCTCAAAAATGCACAATGGTTCGACGTCGTCCGTGCATAACCATGCTCCCCCATAAACGACTCGAACTTCCTGTACCACTCCTCGGTGTCATCCCCAGTTTTCAAGAACAGGAATATTTTGTCATTTTACATTTTTGAATATTTTTAAAATTTATTTTATTATTTATGATATTGTTTTGGGGTTATTGAGTCGGGTTCGAATTTCAACTCAATCCGACTTGTAACGGGACCCGGGTAGTTTTGACTCTAGTGGGACCCACCCATTAGTTAGACATGGCCTACATGACATTATTTTAGTTAGTGTGTTAGACTAATTTTCATGGATATGTTTAGTTTAATTAGAGACTCATCCTGACTCTTTTAACCCCCAAACCCTAACCTAACATAAGTTGAAACAATGTAACTTAGAGAGGGGTGTTTTCGACATTGTAGATAAGGGGGAGAGACCATTCATGGCCGGCCCTAGATGGAGAGGGTGTGCTCATCCATTTATTTTATTTTTTCCCCAAAATTTCTCTCTTGTTCTTCTCCAAATTTGGAGAAGGTTCCCATTGATTCATCTCCAAATCAATCATTTCTTCCACCAAATCTTCTTCATTTCTCCTCTACTCCATGGATAGAGGTGCTAGCCAAGTTTGGGGAATTCGGCTTCGGTTCGTGTCCATTTGGAGGCCACTTAGTATCGGTGGTGTGTCGGAAGGGTTTCTCTTGGAATCCTCTCCCGGAAGGTATAATCTCTTCTCTAATCCATCCCTACATGCATATAAAAATGTTTTGAACCCATAGAAATGACCCCCATGGTTGTATCTCCATTTTTGTCAATTTTGTATCCATTTGGGGTCATAGGAGTGTCTTGTGTGTGCTTTGTGTCCATGTGGAAAATCTCCAATTTTGGACACACCATGTGTTAATATTTGTGTGATTGATTATTCTTATTTTAATTTCAGATTTTAGATTCCTAGAGTATGCTCTTAATGTTTCATATATATATATATATATATATATATATATTTCATGGTTATAATTATATGTATAATGTCTCTCTCTCTCTCTCTCTATATATATATATATATATATATATATATATATATATATATATATATATATATAATATATATATATAAAAATATATATATATTATAGATTATATATATATATATTATATATATATATATATATATATATAGACACACATATGGTGTGTCAATATATATTTGTGTTTGTGTGTCTATATCTATGTGTCTATATTATATATTTTCATGTGTGTGTCTATATATATATATATATATATATATATATATATATATATATATATATATATCTATATATATATATCTATATATATATAGTATGGTGTGTGTGTGTGTGTGTGTGTGTGTGTGGTGTTTGTATATATGTATATTGGTGTGTGTGTGAGTCTAATTTATATGTATGTGTGTGTGGGGGGGAGTAGAGATTGGATATTAGATATAGAGAGAGTAATAGAGATTGAGTAGAGAGAATTAGAGGGAAGGATTGAAAGGGGAAAAGGGATTTAGTAGCAGTAGCAGTAACAGGAATCCCCACCCAACATTCATCCATTCCCTCCATTTCCCCCATGCATAAATCCCCTACATTCAGTCCAAAGACAGCCCCATATAATCAGCCCATTATGCACAGCCAAATCAGCCATTCCAGCCACTTGTTTCACCACACGTTCAGCCCATATATAACCCTATATATCAGCCATGTCACCTCCATATTTCAGCCA